>CAUYQV010179790.1:0-10264 GCA_963574575.1 Galagoides demidoff
GCCTGTGGTCCCAGCTACTTGGGAGGCGGAGGCAGGAGACTCGGTTTGAGCCCAGGAGTTGGAGGTTGCTATGAGCTGTGATGCCATGGCACTCTACCCAGGGGGATAGCTTGAGGCTCCGTCTCAAAAAAAAAAAAAAAATTCTTATTCAATAATTTGAATAAGAATACTCATCCTACATATTATTTACTTTTTATGTATTGTACAAGTCACCATGGTAAAAACTCTACGTAATCTACATTATAAAGAACTATTTAAGGAAATGTTGGAGTCATTTTTTCATTATACTTCAGAATAACTTAACTGTCATAAAAGTTATATTTTTAAAATCATATCTTGCATTTTAGACAAGATCTAGGTTCTTTGTTATATTTTGGGTGTACTGCTTTAAAGGAGTACACCCAAATCTATTTGTACATACAATCTATTATGTATTTAACAAGAAAATTATTAAAGAAAAAGCTAAATTTAAATGAAGTTGTTAAATGTTTAAAAAAGTAATTCTTAAACTTTAGTTATGTAAGAAAAATTTTTAAATTGTAAGATTTGATTTTCTTAAAAATATAAAATTAGGTTCGGCATCTGTGACTCAAGTGGCTAAGGTGCCAGCCATATACACCTGAGCTGGTAGGTTCGAATCTAGCCCAGTCCTGTCAAACAACAATGGTGGTTGCAACCAAAAAATAGCCGGGCGTTGTGGCGGGTGCCTGTAGTCCCTGCTACTTGGGAGGCTGAGGCAGGAGAATTGCTTGAGCCCAGGAGTTGAACGTTGCTTTGAGCCTTGATGCCATAGCACCCTACCCAGGGTAATGGCTTAAGGCTCTGTCTCAAAAAAAAAAAAAACAAACAATATAAAATTAATCTTGGAGTAAAACACATGTACTTAGAAAAGCTGCATTACCTTCTTGGTATTTAATATTATTCCCCAAAGAAAATATGTCTTTAAAGGCAAATCACATACCTAAGTCCATTTTACAGAAGGGCAATAAAAGCCAGGATGTAATACTTTAATGAAAGTATCTTTTCAATAATAATTTAAAATTCCTATTCAGAGGAATAGTTTGTAAAGCCAAAGCCAGTACTATTTTCTCAGTGAGTTAATTATTATTATTATTATTTTGAGATAGAGTCTTACTCTGTCGTCCTGGGTAGAGTGCCATAGTGTCACAGCTCACAGCAACCTCAAACTCCTGGGCTCAAGCGATTCTCTTACTAAGGCTCCTGAGCAGCTGGAACTACAGGCACTCGCCACAACGTCCAGCTATTTTTTGGTTGCAGTTGTCATTGTTGTTCAGCAGGCCCGGCCTGGGTTCGAACCCACCACCCTTGGTGTATGTGGCCCGTGCCCTACCCACTGAGCTATGGGTGCCACCTTGGTGAGTGAATTATTAAAATTTTATTATTTTAACTTACAGCTTTCCGCAACATGTCTCCAACAACCACACCCGTAAATGTTTCCCATTCCTATTGGGTAAAAATATGAAGAACACAAAAAATATAAAAATTATAACCAGTCAATAAAATTATTTTAATTTCCATATAAGGTGGCTTACAAGGACATGCAAAAAAACTCCTTTCGTGTGTTCTCATTTCTTCTAGTACATTAACATAATAAGAATAAGTTCATATAACAATATAAAGTATTTATATGAAATCTACCAGGAATAATTTTATTTAAAAAATATGTGATTCTCAACATCTAAAAATTTAATTGTTGTATTCAATTAACATTTGTCACCACCTGTTAATTTGTTCTTTTTCAATAATAAATAAGTGGTAAGGTACCCTGAAAATTTAAAAATTGTATGTGCTAGGAAAAATTAAGAGAAATACTTCTATTAATTTATCCTCTTCCATACATTGGAACAAGATTGCCATTATTCCTTTTTTTAACTATAGAGTCAGTATTAATTAAGTGTTATGAAATTTAACATTCTAAGAAAATCCATGTCTTCATCCATCCTGGGATCTCCCTAAGACAATAATGGGTACTGTCATACTCTCTGTCGCACACTGACCAGCGAATACACAAAATCTATAAAAATTTGAGAGTGGTGGGTAAAAAGGACCAAAGCAACATACTTTGAGTTTCCACTCACCTGGCCACCTACTCTTCATATGGAATTACTCAGCCACAAATACGTAAAACAGGAATGATTACTATAATATGAGAGTCGGAGAAAAATATTTTCTTTCCCAAGGATAATTTATTTATACTATAGGAGGGAAAAATAGGGAGTGTAGTTTTATATTAGACAGAACATTCTGATCATGGTTAAAAAAATTATATCGAAAGAGGGAAAGGCATCAATATTAACAGTAGAAGAAAAAGGAGTCAAGTTAATAAGTTCGGGAGGAACGATGCAAGTCAACCAATACATGGGGAGTTAGAGAAAAACCAAGAGGGACTATAGGTAGAATGGTGCATGATCTGTATTCTTTTAACTATGAACGCAACTTAGAAGACAGTTAAAATCTGACCAAATAGAGCACTGTCCTTTTGCCATCCCTTGCCACCCTGGCTACTGGATTCTTACTTTATGATAACAGCAAAACAATGAGAAAAATCACTTGTAAATAAATTTTTTAAAAAACTGGAAATAGAGATGGTTTAGCTGTAGCATGAGAGAGGTTCTCTGAAAATTTGAGAGGGAGTTATATGGCAACTAGAAATAAGATCATGGATAAGGAAAATAAATTATACATAAAAAACAAACATAAAGCTGTAAGCTCAGAACCGGCCACCCTAATGTTTCACCTGCTGACTCTTGACCAGACAGTGAAAGTAATAAATTATGTAGTTACAGACCAATATTGTCTCATTTCTATTCATCAGTTCCACTCCTTAGGGCAGGGAATATAAAAAGGCTGACTCTTCTCGTGCCCTAAGTGAGGTACGTAGAAAAATCTAGGCAGCTCATGAGTTAGATTTCTTTCCCTGCCTTACTATCACTCCGGGATGTCAGGCTCACTCAGAGGGGACCAGATTGGCATTTGGCACTAAATTACTAACTTAGTAAAAGATTAATACATTCATATATAATTTCTAGACTAAATAACTTCTAATCTAAATCTACCCATTTTTATATAACTCCAAAATGTCATTTTTTAATTTAACTTACATTTTCTTGAAAAAGTTCAGGATGCATGCCTCGGACAAAATGCAAAGCGAACATCAACTGATCAGCCTGCAAAGAATAACAGATACCTTGCTTTTTAAAAATTTGATCTTTGGAAAAACATAGTCCTTAAATTTCGGTTCACAAAAACATGCATTCTATCTTCAAATTACAGTAGAACCTTTCTAAGCTGACCAACCAAGGGACTGTATGTAACAAATTGGTTAACATATAGAGGTGGTCAACAAAAGGGAATTAGGCCAACTCCACAGATACGTACATGTGGTGCATGTCCAGTCTATGAAAATTAGGTTAACATAATGGACGTGGTCATTGTTGGGAGGTGGTCAACTATGGAGGTTTTATTGTAATTCATTCATTTTATTTCTGCTCTTAAATTTTCATTGCTGTCAAATATGTTTAATTAAAAGTATAAACTACCATAGAAAGTGTAGATGTTACCTTATGGAGACAAATCCTGCTTTAATCTCCAAGGAGGTGAGAGAGCATAGAATTTTGTCACTCATCTTTGTGTGTGAAGCTAAGTAATTCACTTTAATGAATAATTCTATGCACATGTAACTGTATTTTCAGAAAACTCAAAGGATTAAATATAATATTGAATGTGTCAAAGTTATTTAAGCAGAAGGAAATTAGCTCGATTATCAAGATTTGCTTTAGTAGCTATAAGTTATAAAATTTCTAAACACCCAATGAGATAATTTCTACTTTTTTAATATAAGAAAACATATTTTGAAAAGTAAAATAACAGAATCCAAATTAAATTATTTTATAGTAAATATAATCATGTGATGTTAGTAATATTTTAAAACCTAATGACCATTTAAATTTTACTCATTGAGTAAACAAATTCATTTGGGAAAGGAGACAAAGTGAGGTACATAGACATTAACTTTCAAAGTATTTGCGTGAAAAAAATTTTTCCTCATACCCCACCAGACATTCTTTCCATCCACTTTAGAACTCTGAGATATTTTCATATGGAATGGAAAACAGTCAGAATATAACAGTCCACTTTCCATGATTTCGATTACCTGTGGTCAACAGTGGTCTAAAAATATTAAATGAAAAAACGCAGAAATAAACAATTCCTAAGTTTTAAGTTGCAAGCCATTCTGAAGGACACCATGAGAGGAGGCCCCCTCTGACTGTGTCCTGCCCAGGACATGAATTATCCCTTCGTCCAGTGGCTCCAGGCTGTATGTGCTACCTGTGTATTAGTCACTTAGTAGCCATCTCAGTTATTAGATCCATAGATCACAAGAAAGGTGAGTACAACACAGTAAGATTTTGAGGGAGACAGGGAAAGAAAAGTGCAATATCATATTACGATACATTGTTACAACTGTTCTATTTTAATAATAGTTTGTTGTTGTTAATCACTTATTGTGCCTAATTTATAAATTAAATTTGATCACAAGTATGTATATAGAGAAAAAAGCCTAGTATTCTATAGGGTGTGGCATTAGTCATGACTTAAGTCATCCACTGGGGGGTCTTGGAATCTACCCCCTCAGATGCATATCTTCTGTCCAATTATCCTTCCAACCATTTTCTGTGCACTCACCCGATATAGCTGGAAGCTAATGCTGTAAAAGCAACTTTCATTATCTTGTACCTATTTCAAATTATAAAACTGAGATGAAGAAATGATAAGCAAAGGCAGTCACTTCTAACTAGTTTATTACAATCACAAGTTTGGGGGAACCAAATGTGCAATATATTCTATGATTATCTAAAATATTTAACTGAATTTAATTATTTCTTAAAGAAAAAATGGCATAGCTAATGATCTAAAGTGAAAGGGCTAGACAGCTTTCTCTATTTCATTTAGTTTAGTAAAAGTCTAAATTTCTTGCTACAAAAACAAGTCAATCATTTTTCTGTTCCAGGTCAACTTGCCTTCAATTCAACACGATGTTAATACTAATAAATTCTAGTCTGTCTCTATTTTCAAGACTATTGTTGCTATTGCTGTGACCAACACAACAGCAAAATCAGCAGGAGGGGAACTCTGGAAAGCAGTTTAAGGTTATGCTGATTGCCAAAAAGCTTTCACTAAAACATGGAATTAGTTCCGTCCTAAATAAGGTTCTAGTGCTAAATCTTGAAAAATAAATCTCATTGCTTTAAGATTAATGTGCTTTCTGAATTTTTATTTCCTGCTGAAACTAAGGAATGCTGAATTCATGCTGCAAAGGCTTAAGTTTGATATTACTCAGAAATATGAATTTTATAAAACAGATATTACTCGTCAATAAAAATGTCTTAAGAATTGTAAGCCATAATTATTTTTAATGATTTTCAATTGTTCACAATAGAAAAGTATTCTTAAAAATATGCAATGAAAAACTCTACTTGCATACGAAATATTAAGGAGGTTAAGATGTTCAACCCCCTTCTTACTATAAGGAAGTTCTGCCTTTAGCCTAATTTAATGGTTTAGAGAAAGTAAAGTGACTTCAAAGAAGTAGCCTAACTATGCTTTGTTGATATGCTAAATCATCGTGGTATTGAATATTTATCCTCCTTAATTTCGTTATAAAATATATGACATAAGGATTCAAATTTCATCAGCAAATATACTATTGTACTAAAAATAAAAATTGTACGTATAAACTAAGGTACAAATATGTAAGTTAGAAACAAGCAAGAAACCCCTAAAAGAAAAGCTACTGACCTTTGGAATGAATAATAAGGAAATTTACATTGTCTTCTGACTTACTGAATTTAAAACTTAGACTTTTAATAAACTAAATGAAATAGAGAAAGCTGTCTAGCTCTTAACGTTTCATTTAAAACATTTTTTAACAATAGTATTTATTAATAACATATTCACTTCCAAAATGGATTTGGAGCAGCTTAAAATAACTATAGCTCCATAACATTTTTATGAATCAGAATATATTTTAGTGTAGAGGTATCAGGAGGGAAAATAAAAAAGCATTTGAAATATTAAAACTACATTTAAAAAAATACTCATACAAATTCAATAATCTAGACATAAAAATCAAAAAGTAAGTAAATCTAATGATTAAAAAATAAAAAGCATAATTACAACAAAGTAGACTCGTTCTATATAAAGCAAAAGCTTAGTTTTGAAAATAACAAGAAAATAGACAAATACAGCAAGGTAAGGGAGAAAGGTAAAAATAACTTTTTAAAAAATTTTTATTATTTTTTTCAGACAGAGTCTCATTTTGTCACCCTTGGTAGAGAGCTGTGGCATCCTACTCTTGGGCTTAGGTGACTGATTCTCTTGCCTCAGCCTCCCAAGTAGCTGGGACTGCAGGCACCTGTCACAATGCCCGGCAAATTTTTTGTTGGAGTTGTCACTGCTGTTTTAGCTGGCCCGGACCGGGTCTGAACCTGCCACCCTGGGTATATGGGGCTGCTGCCCTACCCCCTCAGCCACAGGCACCGCTCTAAAAATAACTTTAAAAACAACAAAGTGAAGCTAAAACAGTAACAGCTAAAAGTTGTAGGGAACGCCAAGAGTCAGAGGACCTCTAAGCAAGATGATCTGCAGCTGAGGGATAGACCCTCAGGCCATTTGTCCACAGGTGCTCCTTGTGGAGAAAGAGCCCCGGCCTTCAGCACGTAGTCATTGTTAATTACTCCCCTCACCTGTGTTGTGCAGTCCCAATAAAAGGCTGGTGCGGAGGTTGCTCAGGTTGCCATGCTAAGAAGGGTTAGCCGGCCTCCTACAAGCTTGCACTTCTAATCCATGTCACACCTGGTTCCTTCCTGCTGTGATCGAGACCAGGGCCACAGGGGCCCAAGGGGTTGTGACAAAAAATGATACTTTTTTATCATCTATAAACTAGAGCTCAGTAAAAATTTAAAAGACTGACAATATCCAGGGTTGACAAGGATGCAAGGAAGGAGATAAGGAAATACCTTCATTACTATAAGGATAGAAGTTTAACTGGTAAAAAAAAACTTTTCAGAAAGCAATCTGATAATGTAAAAAACACAATCCTTAGACCAGCCATAAAACTTACAGAAATCAATTGAATGGAAATACACAGGTACATAAAGATGAATGAGCTACACAAGATACTCAACATAGTTATTCATAATGCCAAAAATATATGATAATCTAATATCCACCAAGGTAGCAGTAGATAAAGTAATATATGACCATATTATAGAATACCATATGGTCACTAAAAATAATGAAGTTAAGAGATTTATACTCATGCAAAGAATGTTAGGATCTACTGCAACAAAAGAGAAATTACAGAACAAAACATATATCAAGGAAAATTTAAAAACTCTATCTATTTGTGCACATATATATATATTTTGAGAGAGGAAATGAACTATAAGGAACAAATCAAACTTGGAACTGGTTTGTTCTAACAAAGGAATATGAGTTGGAGAGGGTGAAATGATGCTAATTTAAGGTTTTTTTCTATATAGTGCAACAAAGTTTGAAACTCTTTCTGAAAACATTTTTAAGTTTTGTGTTTGTAATAAAAAATTTTAAGTATTACATAAGATAATGCATTATACAAATGTGAGAAATATCATGAGCTCTGTAACTGATAAAACTCTTATCACTCTGAAGGGTATCCTCGTATCTAAGATCATAATGTTTTAGTGACAAAATGGCTTTAACATCATTGGCTTACAATTCCCCACTTTATACAAATTAAAACTGAGTCCCAATACGTGATTTTGAGAATCATAGTTAAATATAGGACCTTTAGAAGAAAAACACAAATCCATAGTTCCCATTACGGAATGAATTCTGGAGAAATGCTTGACCATAATTCTTCGCACTCCCAATAACATACTTGTCGAATTACTGAAAAGTATTCTGAAGGATCTGTTGTCTGAAATACCCTAACAAAGTCATAAAAATTACTACCGCATTTGAAAATATCTGTATGTTTTAAGAAATGTTCTAAGAAGGCTCAGTGCCCGTAGCTCAGCGGTTAGGGCACCGGCCACATGCACCGGGGCTGGAGGGTTCGAACCTGGCCCAGGGTTGCTAAACAACAATGACAACTGCAGCAACAACAAAAAAATAGCCAGGTGTTGTGGTGGGCACCTGTAGTCCCAGCTACTTGGTAGGTTGAGGGAAAAGAATCGCTTAACCCAAGAGTTTGAGGTTGCTGTGAGCTGTGACGCCATAGCACTTTACTGAGGGCAACATAGTGAGATTGTGTCTCAAAAAAACAAAAAAAGTTCTAAGAAGCCTATACAATTGAACTATACTAACTCTATTTCTCAAACTTCAGTGATTGCCTTTACAAAGCTCTTCTTCAGCATTATGTCTTAAGCTATACACAAAGACTTCTATTTTTTTTTTTTAAAAATAGCCTCTGTATTTTCTATAAGCTCTAAAATTTATAAAAATGATTTTGTTCGCCAACCTAGGAAACACTGGGCAATGTCTAGAAAGATTTTTAATTCTCCTAATTGACTATATGGAGTTTATTTGCATCAGCTGGTAGTCCAGGGACGCTGATATACAAACTAAAATACACAGAACAGATCCCCACAGCAAAGAGTTACCTTGCCTAATATGTCAATTCCACTGAGGACGAGAAACCCTGGCTAGATACTGAGCCACGCCATCTACGGCCACTCTCTCCTTTAGCGACTTCCTAGAATGTTTAGAAGTTCTCTTCCCCCTCATTTGTCACCTTTCTCCCCACTACATCACAGAATGCTGTAAGACATTCCAGTTAATAATGAATATTATTCTTGAAAAATATCAAAAATGCCCATTTCAATACTTTTCTAGTAGGTAACGAGTTATGCTATAATATGATATACACGTTGCATTAAACCAAGGACCTAGTAGGATTTTATATTTGAAAAATACAATGCTTCTTACCTTAAACAGACAACGGCATATATAGTCATATACCATGTGTTTTAATGAGCTGATAAGTGACTGGATTCTCTGTTCTGTATTTTCAGAATCCTGTGGATTAAAATTTGAAAAGTGAAAAATCACTAGGAAATAAACAAATGTTTAAAAGGTAACCCGTAATGTGACAAAACCTGGATGGAACTGAAAACCTTTTTTCTAAGAGAAATAACACAAGAATGGAGAAACAAACAAACACATGCACCCAATACCGAATTGAAACTAATCAATTAAACTTCAGTGCACGCATGGAAGTAAATTTTAACAAAAGTCGAGTTTGGAAAAGAGGATGGGGTAAAGGGAATACTTACAACTTAAACTATACCAAGACAAAGCATGGAAACAAAATATGTGTACCTCCTAGTATTATGAATTTTAAAAAACATATTCAAACATTAAAAATAATTTGAAAATTTTTAAAAATTAAAATTATTCGGGGGAGGGAGAAGGGAGGGGGACAATGGGTGGAGGGAGGGGGATTGGAGGGACCATTTCTGAGGTTTATCTTACAGGGGTACAAGTGAATCTCTCTAAGAGTAGAATGAGAACGTTTTAAAACGATAACTAAGAAAATGACATGAAGGCTGTGTTGATCAGTTTGACGGAAGTATTTCGGATTGCATGTGAAAACCCCACACTGTACCCCAGAAGTGCATTAATGTACATAGTTACCATTCAATAAAAAAAAAAAAGAAAAAAATAGAGAAAAATGCTGCACAAGCATTTTAGGGAACTGATAATTTAAAACGTTATGCATCTTCTGAATTTTGCACAGATTTTGGTATTGTATGCCCTTTTAAATATGTTATGTGTTATTACATTTCTAATTTAGATTATCTAAGTTAGATTTTTATGTTATTTTTCTTATTAGAGTAATCAGGGTCATACCCAAGTTTTCATTAGGAATCTCTTTTTTTTTTTTTTTTTACTTTAGAATCTGAAGACCCCACAAAACCTGGTCCACTCTTGCTGAAGAGGTGCTCAGTAGAGAGGAAATGGGATGTTGGTCTGGAAGAAAAACACCAGCCCCATCTCCGTATTGCCCTCTCTCTCCCTTGGTCTGCCCCTGGGGGCCTCTCTGACCAGTCCAGGCTGTTGTTGTCCTTCTCCCTTCACTACTTCACCCCTTTTTCTCTGGGTTCCTCCCTGTCTCTTTGCAGAATCCAACAGTCTTCAATTAACCCAGGCCTTAAGGAGCTTTGCAGAAAAGTATAACATTATTTTTTCACAAGTTTTG
>CAUYQV010179794.1:0-16930 GCA_963574575.1 Galagoides demidoff
AAAAGAAAATGAAGTTTAAATCTGTGTATTAGGGGAGCTAAATACAGGGATGTACCACCACATTGATTCTTTACAAAATTAAAAGGCTTCTGGCTGGGCACCCATAGCTCAATGGTTGGAGTGTCAGCCCTGTGCACTGGGAGTGGCGTGTTCAAACCCGGCCCGGGCCTGCTAAACAAAAATAAATAAATTAAAAGCCTTCCAAAATAACAAATACTGGCAAAGATGTACAGAATCTCATCTCTCATACACACTAGTGGGAGTAGAAATCAGACAACTACTTTGGAAAAATATTTCATAGTATCTAATAACCTCTGACCCAGAAACACTCCCAGGCAAAGCCCAACAAAAATGTGTAAAATATTCGCCAAAAAACATCGCAATTGATTTAGAACATGGCCACAATATTCAGCATCTTCTCCCACCCGAAAGTGGAGTCTATTTCCCAACCTCTGGAATTTGGGTTGACCATGAGCCAGAGGTGACAGTCTATAAGATCCAGAGAGTCAACCTCAAGATATCCTGTAGATTTTGCCCTCACCCTCTCGGAACACTACCCTGAAGCTTCCATGTAAGAAAGCCAGTGTGACCCACTGGAAGATGGGAGGTGGGTGGAGGAGCTGCGTGATGCCTGGGCTGAAAGCCGACACCTGCTGCCAGCCGTGAGTGAGGCCGTCCTGAATCTCCCACTCCTGAGCACAGTCGCAGGTTGAGCCCACACTGAACCAGCAGTAGAACTGCCAGACCAACCCAGAGAATCGTGAGAAATAATGTATCACTGTTGGTTTTATGAGTGCGGTCTTGTTTCATAGTTGCAGTCTTGCATGTAGCAATGTAGAATGGCTCCGAGCGCTACAGCTGCACGTCCATAGGAGGGCTATCCGCAGGAGTCCAAGACTGGGAACTACTCGAGGTGTCATCAGTGACCAAATGTGAGTAAACCAGGATATAGTCACTAGTAAAATACTCTTCAGTAACAGGAGGGACAAATGCACACCACACGTAAAAACTTGGGTGGATCTCACCAACACAGAGGTGAGTGAAAAAAGACCAGGATGAAATACACGTACTGCAAGGCTTTGTGTACAGAGTCCAAGAACAGGTGAAGCTCTTCGGGGCTGTTACAAGTCAGAATAGTGGCTTCCTCTGGGCACAGTGACCAAAGGAAGCCAAATCAGGGGCTGGGTGCCAAAATCGTTCAGTTCCTTAATGGGGGTAGCAGAGGCATGGGTGTGTTCAGTTTGTAAAATTTCAACAAACAGTAGGCCAGGTACAGTGGTTTACGCCTGTAATCCTAACACTCTGGCAGGCCAAGGTGGTGGGTTTTCTGAGCTCAGGAGTTCAAACCCAACCTGAGCAAGAGTGAAACCCCATTTGTAGTAAAAACAGAAAAACTTGCTGGGAGTTGTGGCAGGCCCTGTAGTCCCAGCTACTTGGGAGGCTGAGGCAAGAGAATCACTTGAGCCCAAGAGTTTGAGGTTGCTGTGAGCTGTGATGCCACAGCACTCCATGGAAAACACCATAATGAGATCTTTTCTCAAAAAAAAAATTTTTTTCAACAAACTGGTGAAATATCTCATGTGCACTTCTTTATAAGTTGTATTTCAATAAAAGGTTTACAATACACATCTCTGGAGGTTGTCTGCTCTACTGGGGTTGTTGAAAGTGAGATACTGTGGTCACGTCAATGCCACATTCCATAAAACTCCAGATTCTTGCAGCCATCCCTCCTTTCTTTGTCTGGGATGCCACCCTATTCTCTCCCCCACCCTCCCCTCTCTCACTCCCTGCTCTCTGTCCCCTTCTCTCTCTTTCTCATCTCTTCCTCCCCCCCCTTCCCTCTCTCAAAGATAAAATAAACTTATACTTTTATATCATAAAAGAATTCAGATTCTCTGCAAATGAATTCCCCAAATGTAGCTTAGAAGTATTTTATTGAGTTCTACTAGCCGTGAGTTCTAGTTGCAATTGCCTTAGAATGCAGATACTTTATTTCCTGAGGGCTAGCTGGAAATACAGGCCAGACCAAAACTAAAAATCGGAGTCTTTCTGTCCTTGAATGTCCTCTACAGTGTCTTTCATAAATAATCAAAGTGCTGTTACATAATCTGATAAATTAATCAAAGTATATAATCTCATGGATTATTTGATAGACGTTTATTAGGTATCTCCCGTATCTTGGGTTCAGTGCAGTCCCTGGGGAACGTGGTTGCAAGGAAGATGGGCGCCCTGGCTGCTCGCGGGGAATGTACCTTCTAGCAGGGTCTGCTTCAACTTGACCAGTGACAAGGAACTCATTTCACAAGGGAGACTATTCTGCTCCACTGTCTTTGAATGTTAAAAAATGCTTTCTTCAGCTAAAGCAAAATCTCTCCCATCATAGCTTCTAGTTCAGTCTCTGAAGTAACAGAACAAACATCTACGCCTCTGGAACCTCCTTTTCTCTAAATTAAACAGCCTCACTCTTTTCCTCCATCTTTTGTTTGATATTATTTCAAGTCACTCCACTTTCTGGCCACACTCCTGTGACAACTTCCAGTTGGCAATTTTTTTTAGAGGGAGATAGGGTCTCACTTTGTTGTCCAGGCTGGAGTGCCGTGGTGCAATAATAACTCCCTGCAGCCTCCAATTCCTGGGCTCAAATGATCCTCCCACCTCAGCCTCCCAAGTCGCTGGGATTATAGGTGTGAGTCACCATGCCCAGGTCAACAAGATTTTTATTAAAGTATTAGACTCAGACCCGGAAACAATATTCTAGGTAAGACTTAATCTAGAATTGAATTTCTCAATGATAAACAGTATCGACATTTGGGGCGGGGTGGTTCTTTGTTGTAGGGCTGCCTTGTGCATTGTGGTACCAGAAGCAAGTAGCAACCCTGTCTTAGTAGTGAGGATCAAAAATGTCTCTAGACATTGTCAAATGTCCCCTGAGGCAGGGGAGAGCAAAATCGTCCCCACCTGAGAATGACCTTTCGGGGGTGTGTCATGCAAAATAAACAAGCACATAAATGACATAAAGTGGCATACAAAGGCAACCACCCAGAGAAAAGCAGTTTGCATCACAAATCGAAACTCTCTTTTTCTGCTCTCTATAAAATTGATACTTTTATTTTATATCTATGTCTCTTTCAGAAAAGAACTCTCAGAGGAGAATTCAACAGGTAAAAATTGAGTCTTCATGACCAGATCAAACAGAACCAGGACCCAGAAACAAAGTGTGTATAAGTGTAATTACACACCCACACCATCCCCCGTCTCATTTCGTTGATAATGGGGAAAAAAAAAATCCTTTTGTTTCCTGAGGTAGGAAAAAAAGTTCACGAGAAGGAGAGAAATCCGGTGGGCACTCAGGTTCTTAACATCCTCGAGAGTCTCCCAGGTCTTCATCAAAAATCTGGTCTTTGTCCTGTGCTTAAGGAGCAGATCTTTTAACTAATAAATAAGAATCTAATGTGTGAAAAGTAGACACAGAAATTTGGCAGGCGGGGTGATTTTACTGTGGAACCCAGCGAGTGTCTTAATCAGGTTGGTTAAGGTTTATTGGGGAGACTTTCAAAGCGGGCAATCAGTTTGTCTTTGGTTACTTGGCAAACTACTGAGATTCAAGTTTGTTATTTTTGTGAGCTTAACCCTTACCTGTTGGTACACACTAGATACTCTCTAAATTGAGATCATCGTGTCACCAAATTGTTCTGGAATAAGGGACACAAGCACTTAGCACAAAAATGTAAGCAAAGTGATTTGCTCATTATTTTTTTTTTCTGTCTATACTAATGCTCTTTGAGTTTTCCCATCCACTAGAAAAAGGAAAAACCACGGTATTTTGGTGTCAGTGTGCATAACTAGAGGAATTCCTTAAAGCTTGGGGTGGGAAGCAGGCAAGGAAAGGCTGATGGTCGATTCTTTTCTTTGGTTTTTATTGTGCATGACTAAATGCATTAGACATGTTGGATCACAGAGGATATGCGTCCGTGAATCACAGCACTGTTGAATTTGTATGTGTTTTGCCTACTAATACCCAGTTGCCCTTTCCAGCTACAAAAGGCCTCCCTACTAACCTGATAGCTGAGTGACTTTAATAAAATTAGAGGCAGAGCTTGCTGTGTGAGTTTTCTGTAAGAAAGATGGTTCCCAAAGCTTTTAGATACAGTGATTTGGGGTGATTCGGTTTGTCCTCAGACACAAGATAATAAAGAACCAGAAGGAGGGATGTAGAAATCACAGCACAGGAAAGAGTCATGATCGGAACTGACCTGAGAAACCACTCTTTATAACCCACATCAAACTATAAGTAAAATTGTTCTTCATTTAATCTTTTCAGCAGAAATACATTGAGCTTCTACTATGTGAAAGGGGGGTGGCTTAGCCAGGTTGTGTCCCCTGTGAAAGCTGGAAAGCTACAGATTCAAAGGACAGATCGTGCTTTAAACCTGTGGGGAGGGAGGCGGTTTATTCTTCTGTGGCTGGAGTAGGAATAAAGTATTGCCCTGGCCTACTGCTTAGACACCAGGGGGAGAAATCTGAACATTGAGAGGTTTTCATCAGCCTTATTGTCATTCCTTGGGAGAAGAGAAATGAGATTTACTTAATCGCAGAAGTATGACAAATTTCTTTCTTCAAATCTCAGAATGTTTTTCAGTGCAGATTTTCAATTGAGAAAGATTATTATTTGAAGCGGGGGAGGTGGATCCTTGAAAACGTCCATGTTTGAAAATCCCTCGCCGAGAGGATTACTGTTGGCTTTATTGCTCTGTCGAAAAGCCAGGTGCTTTGTGTTTAAAACAAAGGTGGTGTAGTCTATGGAACCAGGAGCTACTGGGCTGACTGTGCTCTCAGCCCCCTCTCTCCTGTGGAACCTTGAATAAGTCACTTTATCTCTTTATGCCTTAGTTTCCCCATTTGCAAGAGGAGGGCTTTGAGCTAGATTATCATTAATGCCCCAGCAGCTCAAAGAAATCTTAAGATTAAATTTGTTCCTGCCTGCCAGCCGCGTATCACTCCGAGCAAACATATTTGCTCCACCGAGTGGCTGTGTTTTTCTGTCCCCGTAATTGAAGATATTTTATACCTGAAGTTACAATTTCATCACTTACCTACCCCCCCTATCATTTAAGGTCTCCTCGTTTTGCTTTGAAGTTCAAAGAAAGAGAAGAGTCTGTATAATGAGAGTGGCCCCTTTGAAATGCTCCCCTCTGCAGCTGCAAGCTTGGCAGGCCCAGCACTGTACGAGGGAGAGGAGGCTATTGTGATGCAGATGAGCTCCAAAGAGCATCTGCAGTGAGAACATTTCCATGGGTCTTTACTGTATTTCTTCTATTATTCATAGAACACAATGTAAATGAAGCCATAAATTTTACCCCCCCACACACACACTCGATGGAGAAAGAAGATAATGGAAATTGTGAATTATGAATGAATCACTGTTATTGTAATTCCTTAAGGATTCTGATGGAGATGATTAAATGCATGCAAAGACACAGATTCTAAACTTTTATGCCTGAATCCTTAGTGAGGCCTCTTGGAATTTCACAAGGAATGGAATTAGCGATGATCTGGGCTTTGTATTTACCTGCCAAATAATCTCACAGATAATCTACCAAGGCCTGGACAAATCACCTTATTAAAGATAAAGAATCCATTCCTGGGGGAGGGAAGGGTGTTGCAAACTACGACGCAGGCGTATTGCTTGGGGTCCTAAACACAAAACAGTTGAAGCCTCAACCCTTGGAATTGATTCTCTCTTTTAGAGAACGCAAGGAATAACCAGAAAAATTACCAAGACTCGACATCCCTCTTAGCAAGATGACCCAGAAGTTAATCAAGTTAAGGATGCAAGATTTTTTTCTTATTCCTCCTAAATATGTTTTAATAACAAGAGTTCTGGTCAATAATTATGCTCTCAACTCTTGTACACACTCTCCTGAATAATGACGGTAGACCATGAGGTCCAGAAGCTGTTCTGGTTTGGACGATGATAGAAAGTGATGAGGAAAGTACTTCGCTGATCTGAGACAAAGCCTCTGGAAAATTTCAACCTTAATCCACTTTAGTCTTGTGCCAGGCTTTTAGAAGGTCGTAGCCCCCAAAATGAGATTGGAGATGATATTTAACAGTTCACGTGTCATTCCGGAAAAGAGTTCTCTTTTGCCGAACCTCAAAATAGATTTTTGACATTTTTATACAACCGAGTATGCAGGATAGAGGGAGATAAGGCACAGGCAGGCTTCTGTTCAGTCGCTGCTTTCTGCTCTCAAACACAAAATAATTTAAAATTTAGACTATTTCAGGATGTGAAAGGTAGGAGTGGGTGCAAAATGAGCTAGGAGTTCTCGGGCAGCCAAAAATCCCTTCCCTGAGCCTCAACACTCTTCTCTGCAAAATGAAATCCGGCCTAGATGGTCTCGAAGGTCATGTCCCGCTATAACCTTCCCAGTTCTTGAGTAGAAAGTAAAACGAGATGGAAATGGTCTTACTTTGCCACTGATGGGGCCGGGGCTGTGAGGATTATTAGAGGCTGGGACCCCTTCCTCTGTCGTGAGGGTTTAGGAGTGTCCTGGAGCCTTGAAGGGAGGTTCTCTACATAGGATATAGTTGGGAGGTACTGCAACCGCTGCCCAAGAGATGTCTTGCTTAGTTTCTAGAGGTTAAAATAGCTAAGGAGGCTAACACGGTGGCTCACAGCTGTTATCCTAGCACTCTGGGAGGCTGAGGTAGGTGGATCACTAGATCTCAGGAGTTCGAGACCAGCCTGAACAAGAGTGAGACCCTGTCTCTAAAAAAATAGCTGGGCGTTGTTATAGGCACCTGTAGTCCTACTTGGGAGGCTGAGGCAAGAGACCTGCTTAAGGCCAATGTAGTGGCTCCAGCTGTTATCCTAGCACTCTGGGAGGCTGAGGTGGGTGGATCACCCTATCTCAGGAGTTCAAGACCAGCCTGAGCAAGAGTGAGACCCTGTCTTTAAAAAAATAGCTGGGCATTGTTGTAGGCACCTGTAGCTACTTGGGAGGCTGAGGCAAGAAGACTGCTTGAGGCCAGGAGTTTGAGGTTGCTGTGAGCTATGATACAGCACTCTAACCAGGGTGACAAAGTAAAAAACTAAAGGTCTCAGGGTACAGATTCCTCACCTCCTAGGTGGTGGTTCTCAACCTTCCCAATGCTGCAACCATTTAATACAGTTAATAGGGGTCACGACCCACAGGTTGAGAACTGCAGTGGAACTGCGACCCATTGTGCTTGCTTGACGGGGGGCTCAAATGGAGGCCAGCAGCGTCTTAGAGAAATGCCTGTCTGGGCCGTCCAGGTTGCCTTCCTTCAGCCCAGGGCCCAACAATCTCTCTCCTTCCTCAAGAGCCCTCTCTGGCAACTCCAGGGTAACTGTCACCACCCAGTCACAGAAACGGAACTTGGGTCAAACTGAGGGTATTTAGTGTGGAGACAGGAACAAGGGGACAAGGGGGACACGGAGACAAGCTGGAGAGATGCAGGAACAGCTCTCTGGACATGAAGGTACAAGGGTGCAGGGGGTGTCCCCAGAGCCCAGACCCTCCAGATGGGAACTAAAGGGGGGTGGCTGGGAGCCGGGACAAGGGAGTTGTCACAGATGCCACCAGGAGCAGAAGCAAGGGAGAAACACCCTAATGTCTCTCTCTTTCCAGCCTCAGACACGACGTCTACGCCTTGCATTGGACAAACCCACCTAGAGGACAGCTGCCCACCGAGAGAGCCCGGGGAAGGTGGCCTGCGGTATCGACCTGAGACGGGAGCCGGATGGCAGAAGGCGCATCTCCAGGCAAACGGGCGACCACCTGCACACCAGGGAAGTTTTTTCTAGCATGAAAAGCCACAAGTGTCTCCTCTTAAGCAACTCAGACCCTTCCTGTCTCTCTCAGGCCTAGGCTCTCCTAAGACAAAACCAAAGGGACGGTGGGGAACACAAAGGTTCCCTCTTTCTTCCACAAGTCTGCAAGAGAAACTAAGGGCCGCCAGATGGACAGGAGAAAAGTGCTGGGTGCACAAGGCCATCGCATGAAGGAAAAGGGAATGCCCAAAAGCCCAGTGAGATCTAGAAGCTTCTACTCTCTTCAAAGGGGAGAGGGGACGGGACAGGCAGGCAACTTAGGGGAAAGTAAATAATTTGGGGGGGAAATGAATGGGCCCTAAGAATGGGTGACAGCATGTGACCAAGTCTGCCCAGGCATAATGTGGAGCCCCAGTCCCCTCTCCTATGCTACAGACCAATCTTCCCTGCTGGGTGGGATTCCTGCAGAGGGGACTCGTGACAACTGCGTTCCTTCTGAGGGACCGTCTTTAGGCAGATAAGCGAGGCTCAGAGAGAACCTCTGTCTGCATCAGCTCTTCCCCCAGCGTCCTCAGCTCAAAGTAATCAGCATACAAGAGGGTTGTATGTGGGGGTGGCTCTTCCTAAACTCCTTCAAGACTCTTGTCTCTAATCCTTGCTAAGACAGGGAAGATAGTCGGAATGGAAAAGTACAAACAGCTGGAGAGAAATTCAAGAAACTGAAACCACGTGGTTGTCACTCTCGAAATGTTTCCCCAGGGCACGTTCTCCATCTCACCATCACTCTGCTCATCTCGGGGCCATGTTGCCTGCTGTACAACAGCCTCCTAACCAACCTTCCGATCACTGTCTCCCTTGATTAAAATTCACTTGTTCCATGTGGAAGAAGTCACATCAACTTCACCCATGCACGTTTATTTATATTTAGTAAGTGTCAAAGTAGACAAATCCATTATTTCTCATAAGAGAGATGACACTCGGGAGGGAGAAGGAAGGGGGGAATGCGTGGACAGAGGGGGATTGGAGGGATCACTTCTCTGGTTTATCTTACAAGGGTACAAGGGAATCTTTCTAAGAGTAGAATATGATTGTCTTAACACAATAACTAAGAAAATGACATGAAGGCTATGTTAACCAGTTGGATGAAAATATTTCAAATTGTATATGAAAACACCACACTGTACCCCAGAATTGCATTAATGTGCATAGTTATCATTTAATAAAAAAAAAAGAGAGAGAGAGAGATGACACTCTTCAACTACTAGTGTTAGCATCACAGACATGGCCTATGTTAATGCTTTGTGTCTTCTAATCAGATAGCACCAGGAGACAAACACCTATGACTCATTCCCCAAAAAGACCCAGGTAGAAGTCCTTCCCTGCCCTCCCTTTTCACTCATGGTCATGCTTCTATAGTACACACCACCTCTCTCTTTGTAACATGTTTCAGACTTGTAATTGCCCTCCCAAGGCCACCTGTCCCTGCAGGACTAAGCGTTTGGCATTGTAAGGATTGTGTCAGCATGATTCATCTGTAGTCCATATTTTCCTACTCCCATAATGCCCAGCACAGAGCAGGCAATTCATAAATATTTGTAGAATAACTGGATGAAAGAATGAATGAATAGTTCACTTCTGGGATTACCTTCAAGCATGCCAGAGAGACGTTGTCATCTTTGGAAACGTGCCCTTTCACATAGACAAAGAAAGAAATACCAAAGATTTCACAGGCCACAAAATTATCTACCTGCTAACCCGCCCTGGTTGCCAAATCCCTTGCCCAGATTCACTTCTTAGGGTGAACTTCTAAGTAGAAGTTCTTACTTAAGCGGCATATTTAGGCCGTATCAGAGGAGAAAAGTCATCCACAAGGATGAAATGAACATTCTGAGGCAACAGGAGCTGTGGGGCATGGGCTTGGGAAATAACTGCTTCAGTTAAAATAATTCTTTCCAATCTGCAAAATGTAACTTTTATGTGTGACTCTCCTGAAAAATCTTTCACCTTTTTACAAAATTCCATGATTACTTTTTGAGAGGAAAGCTTTTCCAAAAACTATGGGTTTCCAAAATATCAACCATTCCTCCTTTTACCTCACGGTTCTTACGGGAAGAGAAAGCAAAGTTTCAGTTCGCACAGAAGGCTTAAGTTGATGAGCGAGGAGATGGGTGTTGACAAGCCACCTGACGTCAGCCACGTCGACTGCCACATTAGAAAAAGTCTTTTTCCTCAGGGCCACGGTGTTTTATTAGATCAAGATACATTGAGCAATGTGTGAGTTATATATGCTTCACGAGCTCCCAACTCAAAACTAGCATAAGTTCAACTCACATGGTAGTTAATGTATTAAAATATGATGGGAAGAACAAGGAATCCAAGGAAGAGGTTCCCAAATGCGACAGCTCTTCAAAACCATCTCAGAATTTTATTTTATTTATTTATTTTTTTAAACAGAGCCTCAAGCTGTCACCCTGGGTAGAGTGTTGTGGCATCACAGCTCACAGCAACCTCCAACTTCGGGCTTAAGTGATTGTCCTGCCTCTGCCTCCTGAGTAGCTGGGACTACAAACGCCTGCCACAATGCCTGGCTAATTTTTGGTTGCAGCCATCATTGTTGTTTGGCAGGCCGAGGCTGGATTCGAACCCACCAGCTCAGGTGTGCGTGGCTGGCGCCTTAGCAGCTTGAGCCACAGGCGCAGAGCCCATCTCAGATTTTTTTAATGCATATTCCCAGGCTCTCCCTAAAAATCTGACTCAGGCCAGGAGGGGAGCCCATGAACCTACATCATAAAGTTCCCCAGGCTATGCCAAGGAGCGCTTGGCGTCCCACTGAGCTCCCATCCAGCTTAGTCTTTTCCTGAGCAAGGTGCTTTTGCCCCACCAGCTCTTATTTTGTAAGAGGACTGTGAAAATGCAAGGATTCGCCCCTCCAGGGCTCTGCTTGGCGATTCTCACCGGTAATAACAACAGCCACTGTTATTTAGTGCTTTCCGCACATAGGTGGGTCCTCAGCATGCACAAACATGCACGACTCAGCCAGGGGGTTCCAAGCACCACTTCTTCAAGGGCCTTCAAATACAACCTTAATTTTTACAGTGACCCTTCCAGAAAGGTCTCATCCCTCCCTTGCATGAATGAGCCAACCCAGGCTTAGACACATTGAGAAGCTCACCCACAGCCCCCTGTTTTGACAGTGGTTCAAGCAGGATTCGAACTCTCAACAGTTGGGTTCCAAACCTGTAAGTTTAGCCGTCTTCTATATATATATATAATTTAAGAAGCATTCAAGACTCTTGTCCCTAATCTTTGCTAAGACAGGGAAAATAGAGTGTTGGGGAGACTGAATGGAAAAGTACGAAGAAATGGAGAGATGGAAATAGGGTCCCATTTCTGCAGAGGCACCAGGGATACGGACAAGATTCAAACCCTACCTATTCCTCTTGACAAGAAAGCAACCACAAGATAAAAAAAAAAGAGAAGGATAAGCTCTCCCATTCTTTTTCCAGCTGTGAACTGGAAAATAACTCTTACTGTTAACATTCTTCACCATAAGCGAAAGGTGAAAATAACGCAAATGTTCATCAACAGATGAGTGGACAAATAAAGAGGGCACATGAGTAGATATGATGGAATATTATTCAGCCTTTAAAATGAGTAAAATTTCCCATGCTCCAACATGGATGAACCTTGAGAACAGGATGCTAGGGGAAGTAAGCTAGACCCAGAAGGACACTAATGTTAGGAGACCCCCTACACCCTCCGTTGTAGCTAGAGCAGGCAAACTCATAAAGACAGAAGCAGAATGGGGAAGAACAGTAACCCCCTGTGCTGGGGTGGGTGAAGAGAGGTGGGGAGTTAGTGTTTAATAAACTTTAATGAGTACAGAGTTTCTGCTTGGGATGATGAAAACGTTCTGGAAACGATTGCACATTTTTATTTTATTTATTTATTTATTTATTTATTTATTTTGGACAGAATCTCACTTTGTCACCCTGGGTATAGAGCCGTGGCGTCACAGCTCACAGCAGCCTCTCACTCTTGGGCTCAAGCAGTTCTTTTCTCTCAGCCACCCGAGTACCTGGGACTACTGGCACCTGCCACACGCTCGGCTATTTTTAAAGACTCAGACTGGCCTTGAACCTATAAACTCAGATGATCCACATGCTTCGGCCTCCCAGAGTGCCAGATGTGCATTGTGCGTGTACTAAACGCCACTGAATTTTACCCAAAAACATGGTTAAAATGGTTTAAAAAAATACATAGCCATCAACTGAAGTGGATTAATCTTAGACACATAAGAATGGTATGAGATTAGAAAAATCTATACATATAACTCGCTTTAATAAATTAAAAGAGAGAGAGCATTTAAAAAAAAATACCTGCTACCATCACAGAGCCCACATTATTTCCTGTGCTAATAATGATTGTCAGTCAAGCCGACTCTGCTTGAAATTTTTAAGCAGGCCGTAAAGTGAGATGTCAGAGGGATACCGTCGTAAAAGTGGCATCAGAGGAGGGCCATTTGTACAGTTTTCTCTCCTTTTATTTTACATTTTTCTTCTGCTTGTCCAGAGAAATCAATTTGGTAAACACAAGGACTGCCTCTTAAAATGCGATTTATAGGCCTAGTGAAGTTCTCATTGCTGGGAGTCCTCCCTTCTCCTAGCGCTTTCCAACTTCACCGTTCCCCAAGACTTCGAATTAGAAATGTTTCCGCCAAGTCCCCTTTCTCCTATACAGTGAATTTCTACTTTTTTCCCCATCACAAATAGTGTGGCGCTCCCCACTCACCTATAAAGAGACTTTAATAGAGTCGTTCTCTTCAGCTCTAAAGGAGGAGAGATGAAAGAGTAACAAACTATAAAATCACAAGCTGGATGAGCCTGCAGAGGGACATTCCCCCAATTCCAAAAAGCCAAGGTCTAGGGAACTTCTGCTTTCAGGTGTCAGAGAGGTAGATAAAGAACAATCAAAAGTGAAATGGTTTGCCCAACATTATAATGAATTTACAAACACAGTTCAGACTGTGTATATAACTACTGGGTTTAAGTTTGCGAGTCACATCTTCATTCTGGATTCTTGAATCAATGCTCAATAATTATTATTTATAGATCACTTAGACTTGTGTAATGTGAAAGATCTAGGTATTGGTGAGACTCTCCTCCCCCTTCCAGAGAATGGCAATACTATGACAGGAGAAACTAATTCATGGATCAGATAGCAATAGTGGGATACCGAGGAAAGGCGTCTATGGGTTGCCTTACGTTGCCAACTGGGAAGATCTGCAGAAACCTGACCACAGACCATCCTGATCTTGGTTCTCACCAGAGACAGAGCACTCCTTGTCTGCTGGGGTCTACCCACTATGGCCTCCTCTCTGATTCTAACAGGCTGAGCTCCTTCCTGCCCGGTGGCCTTTGTACATGCTCTTCCCTTGCCTAGAATCATCTTCCTAGAGAATTCTGCATGTTTCAGCCGTCTGCTTAAGTGGCTCTTCTTACGGGCATCTTCAGTGACTCCAGACTAGACAAACTCCCTGTGTTAAATGCCCTGTAAGGTACTTCCATACTGTCCTTAATGGCCCTATCACACTTGGAACTAGTAGCTTAGTTGATTAGTGCTTGTCTATCTCCCCCTCGAAATTCTGAAGTGCATGAGAGCAGAAATGACTCCGTATTTATCGGGACCAATGACATATTCTGCAAAGCCCAGCATACCATGACAATGTGGGGCCTTTGCTTGAATATCATTAAGAATGTCAAGATTCACTTGTACCCTTGTAAGATAAACCATAGAGGTGATCCCACCAACCACCCTCCCTCCCCCCATCCAAGTGAATCTTTCTAAAAGCAGAGTATGAACGTTTTAACTCAATAACTAAGAAAATGACATGAAGGTTATGTTAACCAGTTTGATGAGAGTATTTCAAAATGTAGATGAAAACAGCACACTGTACCCCATGATTGCATTAATGTACATAGTTATGCTATAAGAAATAAAAAAAAAAGAGTGTCCAGATGTCACCAACTAAACGTTCAACCATGCACAAGGCCCTCCTAGAATGACCTGCCTTAGACAACCGCAGACACCGTGCACCAGTGAAGCCAGCTCTGGTCTTTATTTTACTACTGCACCTGCAGCTCCCAGCCCAGCGCCTGGCACAGAGTAGGTGCCCAGTAACTATTTACTTACAAGTAGATCGCACGCAGGAGTTCTCTGGCATTTTCTTCCCTCCCCCTCTGTTCTACCATCCCCTACCATTTCAGGCTGAGAAACGTGATCCCTGCCGTGGTCATTTCTTTGCAGCCAGCTTTGCACATTTTTCTCTAAAAGTCAGAAACTTCCTCAGCAACTTCATCCGGACTCACTAAGATTGAGATTTCTCAGAAGTTGCAGCTGAGAAATGCATTTCTCTGTTTCCTTAAAGGAGATGCCAGTGCATCCTTCAGCGAACTGTTCCTAAAGAGGAGGGAAAAATCAATGCTCTCGGACAGCATCACCTTGCCCTGAATAATCCCGAAGCCAGCCGTGACTTACGGGAGGGGATATAATTGAAGTGAGGATGAACAGCTCGCCATTTCAAACTCTGCTAAATTGAAACCGTTCTTTTTGTTGACACATACTTGAGAAGCTGCAGATAATGTGATTTAAAATAAATACTCCAGTCCAGCATACTTATATAATTGAAATAAATATGGAATAACCCATGGAGTCCATGGCCAGTTGGGTGAATTAACGCCTTGGGGACCGCGTGACAGACACCTGTCTACACAGGCAGACGTGGCATCAGGTAGATTTTGGAAAGGAGAAGAGGGGACACCCCCTGGAATGAGATGGACATGTTCAAATACGGAGCTTTCAGAAACTCAGTCTGCGTTTGTGTAGAAAAAGGCCCAGAGGGAAGAGGAAACTCAAAGGTCCCAATCCTCTCTTGACTCCTTCCCCATTTAATTCTGTTGAGTCAATATGTGACTCATTACGAAAGTTGTGAGATACAAAAAAAATCAAGAAAGGTAAAATCTGCGTGGACAAAAACAAAAAAGATCACTCCTGGAGACCAGGCGGAAAATGAGCCCACAGCAGGGCTTGGAGGGGCGAGAAGACAGTTACTGGTGAGGACCCCGAAGATGAGGTCACAAAGGGAACTTGTTCAAGGCCAGACATCAAGAAAGTGGTAACACTGAGTGAGCCCCCTTCCCTGCTGTTGGAGAAAGCTCCACACTCTGGCTGGAGAGATTGCAGACAGGAGCCCTCAGCCATAGCAAATCACCAGCCCTCCCGGGTGCCGCAGAGCCCCCAGGCTGCCAACAAACATTCATTGTTGGATTTTTAAATGTTTTGCTAAATGTGTTAGAAAAAAAAAAGACTCATTTTATTCACAGTCACTTTACAGCTGGTGGCTGCTAATTGTCGTCTGTTAGGTTGGGCATCAGAATGTGGCATCAGTAAGTCTGTCCATCTGTCCTGGGCTCTCTCAGGTTTCCTCACGCTACCCATGCACAGCCCACCCCCTTACGGCTCACCCCGTAGGTGCCTCTAGCCTCCTAAGCCAGGCCTCTCTGGGAAGGGAAGGTGAATTCTTACTCCTGGGGTTTCCTGGGCTGGAGAAGTGGAAACAGACACCTGAATTCTACATAACCATGAGGGCGGGGGAGGAACAGCTGAAAGATCAACTCACTTAAAGCAGATTAATAAAAGAGGTTTATTTACCATGCACATGGGGAGAATCACAGAGACATTACCCACTATCCCGGTGAAGTCCAGAAATTATTCTCTCCTTTTAGAGGGGAAAGGGAGAAGAGGTGATTCTGTGTGGGGGCAATAAGTGGTTGCCAGGGAGGACGGGAGGATGGAGGGGAACAGATTGACTTGTAAATGATTCTCTTTGCAAATTAAACTAAACTGAGAGACAGGTTTTGCTATTATATTTAAAATAATTTGGCCAGATCGGTTTGCATTCTTGATCTTCTTTCCTGAAATGTATTAAGTTAACAAGGAGGGGAGTCAATTGTTCTTTTCAACGGGTCTGTCTGATATATGCAGATAAAAGGAACCCCCTTCCAAGGCCTGATGGTCTCTAAGGACCTTTAATGCAAAATACTCTTCATATCAGAGAGTCATATTTTGGAGTGAAATTTCCTGAGCTCCTTCTTAACAGTCTGAAGAGGGGCGGCACCTGTGGTTCGGTGAGTAGGGCACTGGCCCCATGTACCGAGGGTGGTGGGTTCAAACCTGGCCTCTGCCAAACTGCAACGAAAAAAGAGCCAGGCATTGTGGCAGGCACCTGTGGTCCCAGCTACTTGGGAGGCTGAGGCAAGAGAATCACCTAAGCCTAGGAGTTGGAGGTTGCTGTGAGCTGTGATGCCACAGCACTCTACTGAGGGCAATAAAGTGAGACTCTGTCTCAAAAAAAAAGAGTCCAAAGAGATTATTAGGAAAAAAAATAATTAGGGACAAAAGGAAGTCAAAGGAGATATAGGTAGATGGGAGAAAATTGTGGCCTTCTAGACAAGACAGTTGGAAAGGCCAGAAAGGAAACCAAGAGTTTGGGGTGGGTGTGACCTAGTTACACAAGTTTGTGCTGTTCCTGCAAGATGTAACTTCTAGCCTGTGACCCATGACCCCTAGCCTGTGAATGATCTCCCCACAAAACAGAGATAATAGGCTGGGCACCCATAGCTCAATCATTAGGGCGCTGGCCACATGATCCAGGACTGGTGGTTTCGAACCTGACCCAGGCCTGATAAACAAAAAAAAGACAGCCCGGCATTGTGGTGGGCGCCTATCGTCCCAACTACGAGGGAGGCTGAGGCAAGAGAATCACTTGACGCCATGGCAATCTACTGCGGGTAACAAAGTGAAACTCTGTCTCAATAACCACGACAACAAAAAAAGTAGATAATGACCCCTCTGAAAAACAAAGATAAGGACCCATCACAGAACAAAGCATGTGAGAGTAACAGGTAAAAGGACAGTAACTACTGATACAGAATAAAGAAAACTGGCAACTGAGATAACCCACAGCCCAGGAAACCAGGACAGCAGCCTGCAGGCCGAAGGGGAAGCAATGGGAATTCTCAGAGGCAGAGGGAGGAGGAGTCAGGATGAGCACTTACGGGGCACTGCCTTTGG
>CAUYQV010179798.1:0-16500 GCA_963574575.1 Galagoides demidoff
GGGCACCTGTGGTCCCAGCTACTTGGGAGGCGGAGGCAGGAGACTTGCTTGAGCCCAGGAGTTGGAGGTTGCTATGAGCTGTGATGCCATGGCACTCTACCCAGGGGGATAGCTTGAGGCTCCATCTCCAAAAAAAAAAAAAAAAATGGAACCTTGCTATGCTCATCAAGTACAAGTTCTATTGCCTGGCACCCTAAGAGTGGTCGTTAGTGATGGAAGATGCAAGCACCTCTGTCCAAATCTCACAGGGGAAAACCAAGCTCAAAGCAGTCACCACTCAGCCATTTCTATGTCTTACTCACCCACCCCACCAGATCTCCATAATGATTAAAAAAAAATTATTTTAAATAAAAGAGCACAGGGGCCCAGGGGTGAGGGGGAATGCCATGTCTTCCAGGGAAGGCCCAACCCACTCCTCTTCTGGTCAAGTGGATCCTGGACCTGACCTCACACTGCAGCCTCCAGGTCCCCATGCAAGTTTATACAGCTCTACCATCAAGACAGGAAACATGACTGGGCATCAGGACAGGTTTTGAAACAATTCAAAGGTCAGCCATGAGCACAACCACCATTTCAGGAACTTCTATTCCCATCGTGAATGACTGACTGCAAACTCTCAGCCCACGTGACCTCGGCTGACACCTAAAGAGCAGAAAGATGATGTCCTGGAGACAGCTAGTAATCACTTTTCATCAAATTCCTGCAGTTTATCTTCATATCCATAAATATGGTAGGCTACTTTCTATAGTGAGGCACTGGCGTTAGTAAGCAGCAGGTCCTGGAACACTTACAGAAGCAGAAGTGAAATGGGACAGCAGCCATGTACCGTGCTGGCCCCACAGCAGCCACACTGGCCTGTTGTACCATTTGCAGGGACTCTCTTAACTGCCGTGTCAAATGTCAATGTCTTCCTTGATTTGGAAAAATGTACACAGAAAGACATAAAGCACATGTACCAAGTAAAAAATCCAGACAGCTGCAGTAAGTCAAAATCAGCTCAGGATGCATCAAGGATCTGAAGGTAAAGGCTGGTTCTGCTGACACTAGAAAAGTCCCCTAAGCCCTGCAAGCTTCTGTTTCTTCCCTGAAACTGCGGGCACAGCCAAGCACCTTCCAGCTTGGACTTAAGAAGCTGGTTTGTTTGCCAGCTTTTCCTGCTATTAACAGCAATGGCAGAAAATATCATAACTCCTCTGAGCCTCAACTTTCTCCTCTGTAAAATGGGAATAACTATAACACCAACATTTCATAGAGATGATGGGAAGTAAATGCATTCATAAACAGGTTTTCTAGCAAAGTGTAGTACACAGTAAGGGCTATGTACTATTAATATTACTTACATTAACTATGTACCATAGCTATTAGTCATAAGTAAATGAGATAAAAAATATACCAAAAATATATAAGCAATAAATCTCTAAGTGGCTTAATTCTGATCATCTTCACAGCTGAAGCAGTAGAGAGAAAAACTTGGGAGGCCAAGGTGGGTAGCATGCCTCAGCTTAGGAGTTCAGCCTGAGCAAAGCATGATCCTAATCCTATCTCCACTAAAAAATAGAAAAAATAGCCAGGCATTGTGGTGGGCACCTGCAGTCCCAACTATTTGGGAGGCTGAGGCAAGAGGATCACTTGAGCTCAAGAGTTTGCGGTTGCTGTGAGCTATAATGCCATAACACTCAACTTGAAGGCAACAGAGTGAGACTGTCTTTTAAAAAGGGGGGGGGGGGAGAAAAACTGACTATAACTGCCCTGACATAAAGTTTATTGGAAAATGTCTGTCTGCATTATCTATCCTATCTTTACATCAATCATTCTAGAATACTAAAGTTTCAGGGATCATTTAATTGTCCTATAATCATTTGCAGCTTCCCACAGAGAGTGGTGACTAAATTCAGACTTCAAGAGATCTAAGGGAAATACCATGAGGACATAAAGACAGTATACTTAGAATGTGTTTCTATCAAATATGCTCCACCTAACTTGGTCCAACAAATTCAGCTCCATAAAATCTGAGAGGAGGTGGCAGTGCCAGGGAAGAAGATAAAAACCCAGAGTGTTAAACAGAAGTGTTTTGAGTCAATTACGTAGTCAGTTCAGCGCCTCCACAAACCTAAAATCAAGTTATCAGATTCAAAGGAGGAAAACTGACAAACTTAATATGATAATAACCATCAGTCATTCAGGGTTGCCTCTGCTCTGCGTTCCAGGCTGAGAGTTCAATGCGTCCTTCCACTGAATCCTTGTAGCAATACTGCAGGTCTATGTTCTCACTGCCACTTCACAGAAGTCACATCATGTACCCAAGGTCACACAGCAAGGAAGCAGTGGGGACAGATTTCAATCCAGAATATACGAACTCCCATGCACCTAACTACTGAGTATGCAGCCTATACCCCGGAATGGTAGAGGAATGTTGAGTGGTGGCATTGAAGACCAGATGACCCATATGCACAGCCTTGCAAAGAAGCAACAAGGAAATGTTGGCAAAGTGATACCCTGGCAACACAGTCCCCGCCTCTCAAGCTGGAGATATTAGGTTGAGCAGTGCTCCCGAGAGACCTGGGAAAACCAGGCAAAGCTGAGAAAGGAAGAAAAGCAAAGGAAAGGAGGCTGACAACAAGAAAATCTGACTGCACCTGTTTCTGAGGGCAGTGTGGGAAGGGGTGTCAAATAAAAAAAAGGTGGAAGAGCACTCCCAGAGGCAGAGGCAGGTAGACTGCTTGAGCTCCCCATGTCTACTAAAAACAGAAAAACCGAGGCAAGAGGATCGCTTGAGCCCAAAAGCTTGAAGTTGCTGTGAGCTATGTTGCCACAGCAATCTACTCAGGGCACCAGAGTGAGACTCTTTAAAAAAAACAAAAACAGGTACATACCTCATGGCCACTGACAGGTGAACTGAAGAACTAAATGTGGTATATGCACACAACGGAATATTATTCAGCCTTAAGAAGGAAGGACATTCTGACACATGCTGCAGCCTGGATAAACCTTGAGGACATTATGCTGCGTGACATAAGCCAGGCACAAAAGGCCAAATACGGTATGATCCCATTTATATTGGATGAGGTACCTGGAGTAGAAGTCACAGACACAGAAACTCAACAGAAGTGACCAGGGACTGGGAGGAAAGGGTCCTGGGGACAGTTGGGGAAGATGAAAACCTTCTGGCGATGGATGGTGGTGGTGACTGCACAATAATGTGAGTTTACTTAATACCACTCAACTGTTAAAATGCTTAAAACGGTCCATTTTATGTCATGTATACTTTGCCAAGAAATGCTGGATAGAACCTTGCTATGTTCATGAAGTGCAAATTCCAATGCCTGGAACCCTGCGGAGAAAGTGGGTGTTAGTCAGTGCTGGAAGATGCAAGCACCTGTGTCTAGACACGCGCAGGGTGCAGCCACAGACGGAGAAACAGGGAAGCTCTATGCTGCAATCAGAGAACAGGCTTGCCATGAAACCGCCATCACCAAGGCACAGACTCCTCCCTCCCAACAGAGGATGCAAGGAAGGGCACAGACCCCAGATTCCCTCTGACTGAATTCCAGGTCACCTACCCAATGGTGCATCACAGCCTTTGGGGATCCCACCACCTGCCACCAAGTAATACTGCAGCATCCTGTGCACTCCTGGAGGGTTTCTAAGCTGCAGGAAACCTACTGCTGTCACTGACTTAGTTGGGAAACCATGGACATGTAACAGTATCTCAAGGCTCCAGTTCTGACCTCTACACTGGGAGAAAGGGTACATGCACTTCCCAGCTCATCCCTCAGAGCACAGCCAGAGTTGGGAACTACTAAATCAAGCTCTGCTACTGTTGTCATCATCGTCTGGCTCCTCTCTGATAGGCAGGTGACAGGACAAAGTGGGCAGGTGAGAGCTGGAAGACTTCCTAACTTTGAAAAGAAAGACTGCTAGGCAGAGGGAGTAAGGAAGAGAAAGCCATCAGAGCAGTCAAGCAAGGATGCCAAGAGGCAGCAGGAAAGAAGAAAAAGTAAACATCCTTACTCTTTTTTCAGAGTTATCTGTAAATTGCTTTATCTTGGATTCATTTATTTTCCCTCCTTTGATCTTGGTCAGAAATAGAGTCTGTAATCATTGCTGGTTGTGCTACACACACACACAAGCATGAGACAAACACAAGGCAGGGCTGGGGGTAGACATGCACATTTAATGCTGTCGCTTTTTTTACAGACCTGGAACAAAATATCTTTAACCCCCCTGCCCCAAACATACACATACATAGCAGTCCCTGTATATTTTTCATTTTTAGCTTTCTGCTACCACCAGGGTAAAAGCAGATGACTTTCCTCCAAAGATTTTACAGCTGGTTAACAGCATTTGGCCATGTTCTCTTTGCCTAATGGTGACATCCTCCTCTCCACCTTCCAGCCAGGGTATTAATAGCCAGGACTGAAATCCTGGGATTCTAAAACTAGTAAATACTAGTAAGTAAGAGCTATGTGTCCTCCAGTCAGGCACAGAGAACAGGTACTAATATTATCTCTTTGTATAGACAAAGAAACTGAGGCACAGAGAGGGTAAGCAAAGTGCTCGAGGTCACACAGCTAGTGAGGGGTGGTGCTAGAATTGAAAATTCATATGGACTACTGCCCCTCATGACCTAGGTTCCAAATGGGCCTGCAATGGCCTTTGGTGGCCACTGATGGGCTGGTGACCCCCTGTGCATGTCCCTGCATTCTGAATGCTTAGGGTCTTAATCAGCCACCTAAGCCCAGACTCATCTCACTCAGCTCAATATGGGTTGGCCCCAGTTACAGACCTCCCATTTGCCTCTTTCAAGTCATTACTTGCCAAGCTCTGCCAGCAGAATGAGAACTTGTTCTCTGATTGCCTCTCAACTCTTCTCTTTGGGAATCCACAGTGTGGCTCCATAGTTCCCCAGAACTGTTCAAAGTTTCTGGTGAATGCTCAGATCCTCCCTGAGCCATGTCCACATCTAAAAGCACCTACCAAGTCCAAGAAGGCAGCCATTTATTCCACAAATGTTACGCTGCTTACCTACCAGTCCCAGGCCCTGCCTGGCCACAAGAAGAGCAGAATGCAGTAGAACCTCCACAGCCGACAACCTCCCTATATTGACCTCCTCCTTAAGTTGATAAAATTTTCATAGACCGGACACACAGCACATATATTTATCAGTACAGTATAGGCCTACTTCCTTATGTTGACCAATTGGTTACAGTCTCCCAGGTGGTTAATGTGCAAAGGTTCTTTTTTTTTTCTTTTTTGAGACGGAGCCTCAAGCTATCCCCCTGGGTAGAGTGCCATGACATCACAGCTCATAGCAACCTCCAACTCCTGGGCTCAAGCGAGTCTCCTGCCTTCGCCTCCCAAGTAGCTGGGACCACAGGCGTCCGCCACAACGCCCAGCCATTCTTTGGTTGCAGCCATCATTGTTGTTTCGCGGGCTCAGGCTGGGGATTCGGATTCGAACCCGCCACCTTAGGTGTACGTGGCTGGCGCCTTAGCCAATTGAGCCACGGGCGCCGAGCCACTTTTGTGCAAAGGTTCTTAATGGTATAGGGATCAGGTTCCTGCCCTCAAGCAATTACACTCTTGTGGCTCATAAAATAAACAGGCAGCTAACTTCAAATGGAGGTGAGAAGTAAGGGAAAAAAAAACAAGAAGGGCTGATGAGACAGTGATCGACTTGCAACTGATTCTAGGAGAATGGGACAGTAGGATCCCAATCTTGTGCTACTGGCTGTAGGGGCCGATCATTCTTTGTTGTGGGGGCTGTCCAATGGACTGAGGCATGTTTAGCAGCACTGGCACCAAAGCACTTCCCAGTTTTAACAACTAAAACTGTTTTCAGATGTTACAAAGTGTTCCCTGGGAATGCAAAAAATATCCCCCTCCCCTGTCAGAGCTACTGGTCTTGAATACTATTTAACAGCACAGTCTCTGGAGTTAGAACCAGATTACAATGGCAGTTTACTAGCTGTTGAATTGAAGTAAACTATTTAACCTTCCTAAGACTCAGTTTCTTCATCACTAAAATGGGTGAAATAACATCTCCGTGAAGAGCTATTGTGAAGAAAAATAAGATAAATGTCTGTAAAGAGTCTGACAAGGGTGAAAGTAACAAAGGGTCGATAAATAGGAGCTGTTATTTTTTAGCCCCTGTGGTTAAAATTCATATCCAAGGAGCCTGCTCTTGGGTCACCTATAATCAACTACAGCTGAATTTCCCATGGTGTCTGTCCATTTCAATCCCCCTCTAAACCTACCATCACGTGGGGGGGAGGTGTCAGAAGTGGGAATCACTGGGCTACTCGACCAACCTGTTCCACAGCTTCTCCCTTAACAGTGCCCACCTGTTCTCTAGGGAGCCCGTTTTCCCTCCAGTGCAAAAGTCACCAGGCCCAGAGGAGGACTGGCCCCATCCCCCCACTGCCGGTGGACGCTGATTTGCATAAGTCTCAACAATTGGTTAAGGGATTGCAAAATTTAGCCTCTCAGCACACAGCAGGTGACATTCCTCTGGGCCGCTCTCTCCCAGGCTGTGAATTAGAAGGCACGTCACCCCCTTTGTCATGGTTATCCATCTGCAAGTAAGAAAAACCACCTTGAGTCCCGAGAAAGGACAGAGGAAAAACACTGAGAGAATCAGTGTCCCCCCCCTTAGTAGTGACAATGGGCACCACAGGGGTTACTGGCAGCTCCCAAGCAAATCACGCAGAAAGCAGACCCATATGCTGATAAAACCCTACCTGAAATTCTATTCTTCTGAAATTCTTAACTATGTGCCCCCCTTAATCCCCCTTTGTGGTTTAAGCCATTTAGTTGAGGTTTTTAAATCAGTTGTAACTAAAACATCAAGTGACACAACAGGGTAGCTCAGTCTCCCTCCCTGCATAAAATATTCAAGTTGAAATTATCTTTCAACCATCCTTTATATTCACCCACTATGTTGGGTACAGACCAGTCAATAGGAGAAACATCACCCTCAGCCTCACAGAACCCAACCGCTCCACAGAAGCTGCTTCATTTGGGAGTCTCGGCACGTTACCATATGCTGAGCTGCTTTAAGAAAACTGTAATCAGTAAATGCATTGATTAAAAAGAAAAAGGCCGGCTTGGTGCCCCTAGCACAGTGGTTACAGCACCAGCCATATACACCAAGGCTGGCGGGTTCAAACCTGGCCCAAACCAAATAAACAACAACGACAAGTGCAACAAAAAATAACCGGGCATTACAACAGGCACCTGTCGTCCCAGCTACTTGGGAGGCTGAGGCAAGAGAATCACTTAAGCACAAGAGTTTGAGGCTGCTGTGAACTGTCATGCCACATACTCTACCAAGGGTGACACAGTCAGACTGTCTCAAAAAAAAAAAAAAAAGAAAGAAAGAAAAACGCCAAGGAAATACCAAACATCATCTATCCCAAACTTTCTTTTTTTTTTTTTTTTTTTTTTATCGAGACAGAGCCTAAAGCGATCCCCCTGGGTAGAGTGCCCTGGCATCACAGCTCATAGCAACCTCCAACTCCTGGGCTCAAGCGAGTCTCCTGCCTCCACCTCCCAAGTAGCTGGGACCACAGGCGCCCGCCACAACGCCCAGCTTTTTTGGTTGCAGCCATCAATCATTGTTGTTTGGCGGGCCTGGGCTGGGGATTCAAACCCGCCACCTTAGGTGTACGTGGCTGGCGCCTTAGCTGATTGAGCCACAGGCACCAAGCTGCCTGTATTTTTTCTTTGGTTGCTGTGTGTCTTTTCTCTTCTTGTGGTTTTCAGACTCCCTGGGGTTTCAACACTATTATTTGGTAAATTCTACTATTGTCTCATACAGGGCTGCGCTTGGTAATTTCATTTATCGCTCAAAGAATAGTTTTGGTTGTCTGCTGTGGGCCCCACACTGTGCTAACGGCTGGGGACACAGGAGTAAGCACACATGGTAGTCCCCATGGCATGTGATATTCTGAGTGTTGGACAGCAATGGGTAGTGATTATATTATTGCACGCACATGATGTGCATACAGGCCACAAAGGGCTTGGCCCGTAACTGGTAACTGGGAGGGTCACTGAAAGCTTCCCCCACAAAGAATGGTTTATCTGAGATCTCAGGAAGGAGAAGTAGAAGGTGGGGAAGTAGTGTTCAAAGGAAGAGTAGCAGCCTGTGCCAAGGCCCTGGGCTGGGAAGGAGTGCGGCTCTCTCAAGAAGCTGAGAAAAAGTGCAAAAGTGCAACTGGAGTCAGGAAGAGGCTGTGGGGAATAAGGTTGAAAGGAAGCACAGGTGTGTGGAATGTGTCAGTTGGTCCTTACCATTCCGATATTGGTGACAAGATGTTTTGAGTTATCTTATAACTAATTAAACACGTACTGTTCATGTTTAAGTAAAACTGTGTTGACTCTCTCTCTTGAAGGAGAGAACTGAAGCCTTTTCCTACTTCCTAATATCTCTTAACTATCCACCGTCCTGCTCTCAGTAACCATTTGACAGCCAGCATAGCAGAGTAATGCAGAAAGTGGTCGGTATTGTTGAACTGGTTAGAGTCTTTTGGAAGAGCCTTTGTTTTAAAAATGTTGCATTTTATAATGTTACATTTTTAAAACCCTAGTAGAGACTCAGAATAAGTAATAATGACTATATTGCTTCCCATTCTCTTCAAGGGAACACGGTGACTTGCTTAATCCCACATATCTAGGACTGCCTTGTGTTATCTTGGGACACCGTGTTCCTGACTTAGAAGAATGCAAAAACCCAGGGCTACTCTGACCTCGGGCTAAAAGTATTTCACATGTTTTAGGTACATTGCCTATCTGTTAGCAATAATAAAGAAGATGGTTTGTATTTCACTGTAGTTGGATAATAAAATTTTAAAGAGCTATAGAAATAACTCTACTTTGAGACATAGTTGTACATTCTTATTTTTCTTTTCTATTACATGTTAATAAAATATACAATTAATAGATGTAAATGAATTTCTATTTTTGTTTAGAAACATACTTTCATCATGATGAGGTCATATTTAAAGACAGTTTTAAAAATAAATATGGTATGTTAAATTATTTTAAACTAAATATTAATTACTGTTAATTTAGTTTAAAACATCTCTTCTTTTTAATTATCATGGATGCATAATAGTAGCATATATGTAGGGTACATGTGGTGTTCGGATCTAGGCTTACAATGTTTAATGATCAAACCAAGGTAACTGGGATACTGTCACCTTAAGCACTTATCACTTCTTTGTGTTAGGACCATTTCAATGTCACTTTTTTAGTTATTTTAAAATATATGATAATTATTGTTAGCTAGTCACTCTGTTGTGCTGCCAAACACCAGGGCTTATTCATTGTATCTAAACATATTTTTGTCTTCATGAACCATACTTCCTCTCCCTGTTACCCGTCCCAGCCTCTGGAAACCATCATTTCACTCGCTAGCTCTGTACGATTTTTAAAAGTTTTAGCTCCCACGTATGAGTGAGAACATACAAAATCTGTCTTTCTGCGCCTTGCTTATTTCATTTAAGGTAATATCCTGCACTTTCATCCATGTTGTCGTAAATGATGGGGTTTTATTCTTTATTATAGCCGAACAATATTCCGTGTCTTACATATTCTCTGACCCACTGATTTGCTGATGGACATGCACATTGATTGCACACGTTGGCTACTGTGAATAGTCCTGCCATATACGCAGAGTGTGGACAGCTCTTCAACATAAAGATAGGCCTAGCCTTTCCTTCGGCTCCGTACCCACTGGTAGGATGGCTGGATCACACAATCATCCTACTTTTAGTTTTTGAGGAACTTCCATACTGTTTTTCATAGTGTCCGTAAGAACTTACATTCTCACCACCAGCGTCTGAGGCGTCCCGTCTCTCCACATCCTCACCAGCATGCCATTCCCAATCTTTTGGATAAAATTCCCTTTACCTGGGGTGAGAGGATGTCTCATTGTGGTTTTCCTTTGCATTTCTCTGATGATTTAATGATGTTGAACGTGGTTTCATATACCTGTTGGCCATGTGTTTGTCTCTCTTGGAGAAATGTCTATTTAGAGCTTTTGCCCATTTTTAAATCAGATTAATTTGATTTTTTCCTATTGATTCGTTAGAACTTCTTGCACATTCTGATTATTAATCCCCCTTGTCAAATGGGTAGTTCGCAGATATTTTTAGTTTAAAGATTAAATTAAATTTTTCCTAAACCAGAAACTTTGATGCAAAAGGTAACCATAAGTAAGCAAAGCCCAAATATTTTTTTCACTTTTGCTTTTTCTTTCTCTCTCTTTTTAATTTCCTCCCTCCCTTCCTTCCTTCCCTCACTTCATCCTATGGATTTTTATTCATTTATATGTGCTTTATCCATGCTCTTTTTTTTTGCCTGCTGAATGATGATCTCTTTCTTTCCCCTCTCCTCTGAAGAAACAAAGGAAAAGTGGGGCCAACCTCTGGAATGATTCATGTCTTTCCAATCATGGCATGTGGGAAGCCTCCATTTTTTTTTCCTGTGGCATTGTCAAATGACTAGCCGACCACTCTGGTTTCATTTCCAATAGAATACATCCTTGCATCAAAGGGAAGAGAAGAAAGGCTGATTTCTTAGCTTTTGGCCAGTTTTTACCTAGGGCTTTCTGAATAATGGAGTCTTAGGATCAGAATTTCAGGTGATTGTTGCAGAGAAATACCACGTGTACTTTGGGGGCAAAGTGACCTGTGGTCCATATTAAACAGACTTTCACTTTCTCTTCTCTTTATTTTGTATACTTATTTATTTACTTTTAGAAATAGTATTTGCCGTAATAACATTTTAAATATTTTGTCTCTTTTCGTCTGAGCTTTTGGGGCTTCAAGCTTTTTCCTAAAAGGTTACTTTTGTTGTATTTCAACATTGTTATGTCTACTGTTTTAAAAATAGGTTATGTTAATTTTTTAATCTCTTTCCTCCACTTAGTTTTTATGGAGGGCAGTTTAGGGAAGGAGCTGATGCCTGGATAGGATGTCAGCCAAAACAGAGATGCGCCCCACCCACGTTCCAGCGTACCCCGCAGGGGCTACTGTGAATTCATTTCACTGCTGGATGTCATGTGCTCCTAGAACAGATTCTGAAGCTGTAAACTACTTTGAAGGCTAAGGCTGTTTTGATTGTGAGGATTACAGTGACACAGAAGGACTTTCCAACTTTCCACCACTGCTGGTGTGTACACTCTCTCCCTCCCTGGGTCACTCTGTGCTGGGGGATGTGACATGCAGACCCAGCAGGGTCCTGTTTCTCTTGCTCCTCAACTTTCAATCCATTGATGAAACCAAGTTTGTTTCTAGTCTTCTTAGGGTCCAGGAAGCACTTATTCCTATTGGTATCCCACTTATTCTCTGGTCTCCTTATCAATTTGAAGTGCCTTGTAGATAAATTGATGTGAATAATAATCTATTCATCCTATTTTTTTGTGTTTATAAAGCAAAATGGGGATGTGGATATACTGAAATGGAAATGTATAGTAGCCCTTTATGAAACAGCATGATTATATGAACTTCAATTTTTTTTTTTTTTTTTTAGCTGAATTTGACTTTATTTGAAACACACAATTCATTGCCACATCCACCGAGCAGGTGAAAAGGCCTTAGTGATGTCTGCGGTCCCTGGGATTCCAGGAGTCCTGCTCCCTGGCATGCCAGGCCTTTTATGCCTGTGGGATTTGTCTCGGTTTCTGTGACTGCTTCGTCAGAACGCTCATTGTTCAGGCTAGAATGGATGTCTGAGCTTTGCCCTCTGTCCTTACCCCTGTTCTGTTCTTCTCTTGCCTCCTTCCTGCTTGCAGACTTGTGCTGGTGCTTGGGTCTCTCCTTCAGCTCCCTCTCTGGGTCCTCTGCTGCACCACAGCAGGTGGTCCTGACCTCAGGGGAGCCTGGGTGGAGCTTCCCTCCCGCCTGGGACTCTAGCTTCTGACCTGTCTCTGGCTCCTGTTGCTGTGCTTCTTAGGGCCTGGGTCATCCCTTGCCTTTGCCACCCTGCTTCTGGGTAATGAAGAAGAGGATGGCTGCTCTGCCTGGACTCTCCAGTCAGCCTTCTCCTTTTCTTTCTTTTCTTTTTTGTGGTTTTGTCATCTTCAGAGCTCTCAGACAAACTTGGTGAGGGGGTATGAGCCCCGCAGGCCCTCTGCTGGAGCTTCTGGTCTCCTTATCAAGGAGCCAGATCGTTAGACATGTGATCCACTCGGATATTTCCTCCTTTGATCTGGATTCCATTAAAAGTGTGAATGTCCAGAATTGTGCTCATCTGGTCTCCATAACAGAGTAAAGCAGAATCCTTTGGATTTCCCAGTCCTCTTGTCCGCGCGAGATTGATGTTAACAGTCTCCCCACGTGGTGAGAACACACAGATGCTGCCCCCTTCACTCAGTTCATGAGGAAGCCCTCCCAAGAAGATCCAGGCGCTGTCCTACTCAGAGTGCCAGGACCCCTTATCAGCTACCCCAAACTGGGCCTCTTGCTCATTCAGCTTGCTGGTCAGCTTCACCTTAGTTAAAGGGTCATCTTGGCAGGTTTGTGCTCTGCTCTGGGAATTGGCTTCTAGAGGAGGCTGTGGAACCCATGCCCTGATCAGTGAGGCGCATTCTGAACTTCAGTTTCCTCTATGTAGAGGAAACAGGATACCGATATTTTGCTCTTATTATTATTATTTTTAAAGACAGAGTCTCATTATATTTACCTTGGTAGAGTAACTTGGTGTCACAGCTCACAGCAACCTCCAACTCCTGGGCTTAGCTGATTCTCTTGCCTTAGCCTCTGAGTAGCTGGGCTTACAGGCCCCCGCCACAATGCCCAGCTATTTTTTTGGTGGTTGTTGTTGCAGTTTGGCTGGAGCTGGGTTTGAACCCGCCACCCTTGGCATATGGGGCCAGTGTCATACCCACTGAGCCACAGGCACCATTTTTTCTATTTTTAGTAGAGATGGTGTCTTATTCTTCCTCAGGCTGTTCTCAAACTCTTGAGCTCAGGTGATCCACCCACCTTGGGCTCCCATTCTCTTTTCTTTTCTTTTCTTTTTTTTTTTATTAAGAGCATAATGTTTAGAGATTTTTCTTTCTTTCTTTTTTTTTAGAGATAGGGTCTCACTTTGTCTCCCTCAGTAGAGTGCTGTGGCGTCACAGCTCACAGCAACCTCCAGCTCTTGGGTTTAGGCAATTCTCTTGTCTCAGCCTCCCGAGTAGCTAGGACTATAGGACCCCACCACAACGCCCAACTATTTTTTGTTGCAGTTTGGCTGGGGCTGGGTTTGAACCTGCCACCCTGGGTATATGGGGCTGTAATCCTGCCCACTGAACCACAAGTGCCGCCCTTCTCTTATTTTTCTTAAGAGCAGATTCTGCTCTTTGGTCTTTACATGATCACAAAAGTCATTAACTTAGTTTTGACCCATGCTAGTCACGTAGTTTTTGTGATGAATTGAATATTTTTCTTAAATAGGAAGGTTTAGTTTAGTAATATTTTTGGCAAGAGGTATATTCAACTCTATTAGAGAGTTAAGGATTTGATTGTCTTTTCCTTACATTTTAAGGAGAAATAAATGGAAATAAAATAAAAAAGCACACCATTGGTAGTACATACATGTCAGGAATTTTCCTCATTACTGGACAGATGTGAGATAACAGGGATTTATTGCTGTGGAATATCAACCTAAACATAATTTCATCCTTCATAGATGAATGTGTATTTTGGACAAGTCAGCATTAAATAGGATTAAAAAAATAAGGACTTGACATGGATTTCAAACAGAGGTATTTTCAGTTTTTCTCTTAGCAGGCGTTATTCATGTATAATGAACACATGTGTCTATTGCAGAAATTGAAGGCAGCCTCGCTGCTCTCCGTGTGTGTGCTTCAATTCTTGGCAACTTATTTCTGAATTCACCAGTGACACAATCTGAACAAAAATCATGGCATTTCTTGACTGTGTAGTCGCCTTTTTCATTTTGCTCAGCTTTACCTCTCGTTCTGTTCTTGTCTCCTTTTTGAATTTGGCTTAGGCTTTGGAATGTCTCTAGTTTTCCATTTTCTTAGCTTTTCTGAAGTGAGAGACCGAGCATGCAAAATACAAGGCGAGGCGTGCTTCTGTTAGCCCAGGTGACAAGAGTTTACTGTGAAAGAGCACATGGGGGTAGCTGGGGGTGCGGAGAACTTGTTTAGCAGTGATGAGGTCACTCTTCACCGCCCCCCCTCCCCCCACTTCCTGGCAAGGAGTGTACAGCAGAGAACCAAAACAAGGACTCATCACTGCTCCAGGTGAAGGAGCAGTCCCAGGGTCAGACCCTCCGTCCCCTCAGGAGTGGCCATGAGCACATTGCTTTCAGCAGAATGTCTGCCAGTGCCTGGTTCCCTCAGTTGTAACCAGAGCAGCACCCCTCAGAATTCTGCCACAGATGCAAATACTGAAGACACATTCTTGAGAACAATCACCTATGGAAAGGTCAACATCAGGAAGCTTTGAGGCTCCAAATACATCTCAGCATCACTGTGGACTGTATGTTTTCACCAAAAAATAAATGAATCAAAGTGAAACTTCAGAGAAAATTCAGAGACATCTGATCTTGACAATGTGTTTTCATGACCTTTCTCAATAACTTCAAAACTCAGAACTGCCATATTGACTCAGTTTTTACCTCAGGATATTTGTGATGAAAACTTGCATGTCTCTTCCTCATTGAGAAGAATTTTAGTTTCCTGAGCATAGAAATTTTAAGTAATTATGAACTCCAAGGCAGAAAATATTTCTTTCTTTTTTATTTTATTTTTTGTAGTTTTTGGCTGGGGCCAGGGTTGAACCCGCCACCTCCGGTATATGGGGTTCGGCACTCTACTCCTTGAGCCACAGGTACCGCCCTGAGAAAATATTTTTAAATTAAATTTTCAAGTAGGTATTGAGTGTCTACTATGTACAAAACACTAAGGTAGGTGGTATGGAGTTCCTTCACCCCACATTTTTATTAAATTATGTGTCACCCTGGGATAGGCCCCGAGAGACAGTGATAAATGGTGATAAACAATGAATAAAGAGAGATTTTCCTGGAAAGAACTTGCTAGAATCCTTGTGGAGAAAGACGTGCAAACAGAAAATTACAAAATAAGGGCTCATAAAAGATGCCCATTCTTGTGTTGTCAGGGAAGACCTTCTGGAGTCAGTGCCATTGGAACTGGGGCCAAACATTAAGTGGGAAGTTGCCAAAGAAAGCATGTTGGAGGGCAGAGCACTGAAGCGTTTTCTAGATAGAGGGAACCAATCATGCAACTAATAACGAAGAGTTTGCAAGTGTTTGTCTTATTTGGATGGAATCACAGTGATCTGTCCCATAAAAGATTAATTCTAACTAATTCTATTCACGAGGGCTCTTCCCCCATGTCCTAACTACTTTGCAAAGGCCCCACCTTCAGATATTATTACTTTGGAATAAGGGTTTCACCACGTGAATTTGGGAGGCCAGCACTCAGTCCATGGACCCCATTTGCCCTCAGTCGCTCTCTTTGTGAACAGCAGCATCTCCAGCCTACAGTTTCATGGGCTTCAGTAGAGAAGTTAGGTTCAGTAGAGAAGACAGCCCACATCATCTGCGGTTGCGTAAACAGATAACCAAGGATATAGATTGGTTCTGATGGGCTCTGATTAGGTCACGTTCCCACCTGTGAAATCATCGCTGCTGTCTGGAGGGCTGTAGGTGCTAGTTGGTCAATCTAGAAAACACCCAAAATCTGAGGCAGTAGGTGCACTGGTAACCTGGCTCTAAAAATAAAAATCTGAAAAAGACCTTACTTGTAGCATTTACCAGTGGCTGTGGTATGAGCACCCCCTCTGTGGTGGAGTGGAGCTGCCTGGCTGGCACAGCTCCTGAGTGTTCACCAGTCAGCTCTTGGAAGCCAGTTCCAGCAGCTTCAGCACATATCACGGAACTGAGGGTAGAGCTGTCAGAGCACAAGGGCTGCTGGTTGAGGGAGGGAGTGGGGCTCTAAAAGGAGATCAGAATACTGTCGGACGAGGAGGGCGGGTGGTAAGCATCTGGTCACCAAAGCCAACCAGACTCTCTAATTTGTAAACAGTCTTGTATCATTTCCTTGAACACCATTTTTTAAGGCCTATGTACTATTCCATTCTGTGAAAGTGCTATCTATAGTTTACAATTCTTTCATTGTTGAACATTTGATTTAACAGAATTATAAAAAAACATTGTTGGACATTTTAATGCCTAAAGCTGTTTTCCACATTTAGGACAGATTTATTGACATAATTGGCTTATGAAAAATTACTGAGTTGAAGGAATATAGGCAGTCCCTGGGTTACAAATGAGAGGTTTGTTTTTTTTTTTTTTTTTTTGAGATGGAGCCTCAAGCTATCACCCTGGGTAGAGTGCCATGGCATCACAGCTCACAGCAACCTCCAACTCCTGGGCTCAAGCGAGTCTCCTGCCTCTGCCTCCCAAGTAGCTGGGACCACAGGCGCCTGCCACAATGCCCAGCTTTTTAGGTTGCAGCCA
>CAUYQV010179802.1:0-12126 GCA_963574575.1 Galagoides demidoff
GCTGACTCTCTTGAACTACACTTTGTCTCTTGTCTTTCTTTACCTTCTAGGTGCGACCTCCAAGTCTGAACTGTGTGCGTGTTCTTTCATTCTCCTTCTAAAGCTACTATAGCTCTCTTCTCCCTTCACATACCGAACACGCACGGTGCTGCCCTTTCTGCCGGACGGGGAAAGGCGACATCCAAGTAGTAATCTGGGACAATGGTAGGATTGCCCTCCTTTCGTTCCCATCTCACAGAGATCATTTTGTTACTTGATACCTTATTTTTAATTTTCTTGTTATGTATTTTATTTATAGTTATTTAAAAAACTCAAATAATATAGCTATTTTTGCTTTCATCAGTCGATTATCCTTTATTTTTATTAATTTATCCTTCTTAGAGCTGTTTATTTTTTCTTATACTTTGATGTTCTATCTGAGATCATTTCCCTTCCATCTGGTGAATATCCTTAGCCTTTTTCTTAGATTTTATTTGTCTGAGAAATTGAAAAAATTTTGTCTTTGACTTTGAAAACTATTTATTCCTGAGTATAGAATACCAGTTGGGGAATATTTACTTTTACCATATTAAAGTTTTCACTATATTGCCTTGTACCTAGATGTTTTGTGACGTCAGCATTTCTAGCATTTGTCTCTTTTTCTTTAATTGCTTTTGCTTTTAAGGTTGTCTTTTTTTTTCTAAGATTGTCTTTTTTTTTTTTATCTTTGATTTAATCAGTCTGGCTATGACACACCTACTGTGATTTCCTTTTGTACTTATTCCTTTGTGTGGTGCTTGCTAATCTTCTCAACACTGTCATGAACATCTTTCATCAGTTAGAAAATTCTCAGTCATTGTTTCTCAAATGATTACTTCTTTATTCTTTCTTCTTTTCCTGAAACTTCAAATGTTTCACATTTCTCCATTTGATTCTTTGTATCTTTTTTCTCTTTCCTTTTTCATTTGGATAACTTCTCAAATTCATTAATCCTGACGTGACTTCTTTTAAAAAAATTTTTGAGGTGCATTTTGTGCACAATAAACAACATCCACTTAAAGTTACACTTTGATGAGTTTTGTCAGCTGCATACTCTCGTGAAACCACTATGAGACGGTATCCCAGATACAGAATATGTTGATCAGTCCCAAATACTTCTCATGCCCCTTGGCAGTTCATTTCTCTTTCTGATCCTGGCTCCAACCAATCACTGATTTGCTTGGCTCCCTATAAATTAATCTGAAATTTCTAGAATTTTATATACATGAAATCACACCATATGTATTCTCTGTGTCTTATTTCTGTCAGTGAGCATGATGATTTGAGGTTAATCATGCCATTATCTGTATCCATAGTTCATTCCTTTCTATGACTGAAGTGTGTACATTGTCTGGGTGTACTACCTGCTGTTTATCCATTTTCCATTTGATGGACATATGGATTATTTTATTATACATTTATGGCTATTGTGAGAAATAGCCTATGGATATTTGTGTTTAACAGATATTTTGTTATGTGTTCTTTCCCTGCTTATAAGGAACCTATGTTTTTATTGTGTGAACATATATTTTTATTTCTGTAGTTTGAATGCTTAGAACGAGAATGGCTGGTCATATGGCAGGTAATATTTAACTTTATGAGAAACTGCCAGTTTTCCAAAGTATGTTGAATCATCTTACATTTGCACCTGCAGAGTATAAGCTCAAATCTTCACCAGCACTTGGTATTATCAGTCTTTTCAGTTATAGCCATCCTAATGTAGTGGTGTCTCATTATAGTTTAAATTTTTTTTATCTTTTACATTTCTGTTCTTATCTTACTATCATTTGAGGTATTTTCCTCTCATTGTTGGCTACTTGTATATTCAAATATTTTGTTCATTTATTTATTTGTTTTTTGGAGTAAATACATGTGGTGTTTGCTTTTCCATTTCTGAGATACTTCATTTAGAATGGCCTCCAGTTCTACTCAAGTTGCTGCAAAAGATGTTATTTCATTCCTTTTTATAGTACAGTTTTAAATTTTGATAAAGTCCAACTTATCAAGTTTTTAACTTTTATGGTTCATACTTTTTTGCATTTTAAGTATTTGCTCAACTCTAAGATCATAACATTTTCTTCTTGTGCTTTATTCTAGAAATTTTATAGGTTTGACTTTTAGATGTAGGTCTGTAATCTGTTTGAAGTTCCTTTCTTTATATTGTCTGAAGTGAGTTGGCTGGCTAAGTTATCACACATTGTTTAAAATTACCTATAATATACTTCTTTTCAGAACATTTTTATTTATCAGTAGTCTGAATTTTAAAAAATTGGTTAAGAAGTATTCCTTTGTGTAGAGAATGCACATTTTGTCTTGCCTATATAGAATAGTATCATCTGATGGTGAAATGAAGCAAGTAGGTTTAACATTTCTACTAACCAAAAAGCCTTTTTCTTATTTTTACCTTTCCCATTATTACTTTAAATATGCTAGGACTTCCTCTATTAATATTTGTCATCACTATTCCTACTTTATCAATGAAAAATTAAAATTTAGAAATATTAATACTTTGTTCAGTTATACAAACCTATTTGTGTTAATGCCAGGCTTGAACTCAGATTTTCTTTTTGAGACAAGTCTCACTCTGTCACCCTCAGTAGAGTGCAGTGGCGTCACAGCTCATAGCAACCTCAAACTCTTGGGCTCAAGTAATTCTCTTGCTTCCTAAGTAGCTGGGACCACAGGTGCCCACCACAGTGCCTGGCTATTTTTAGAGATTTTCTTGCTCTGGCTCAGGCTAGTGTCAGACTCATGAGCTCAGGTGATCCACCTGCCTCGGCCTCCCAGAGGGCTAGGATTATAGGTCCGAGCCACCACCCCTGGCCCTTGAACTCAGATCTTTAAATGCCAATTTCTCACTTTAGCTTATGTGAAATGGAGAAAATGTGAACAGTGTTTATAAGAGTAGCAGGTCAGCTGAGTACAGCTTAAATATTAATTGCCCCTTCTGTTTATAAATAGATAATGTAATATACACGGGTATCATATTTATTATTCATTAAGACTACATTTATTAAACATGGAAATGTCCTATTGTATGACTTTTGTCCCACAGAGAGTCCAGGCAGAATGATGACAGCATGTTACCTCTTACTTGAAATGGTTTATTTTTAGATAGTCTGACTTGAGTTTTCCTATAGTTCTTCCTTGAGAGATCATTCTACAACTTAGTGTCAAGACAATTTGCTTTGACACCTTAGATAATTTACCTTTTATACATATAATTGTGTTGCAGGAAAAAACAATACCATCTTTCTAGTTCCATCCATCAAAAGTTTCTAAATAGCTATCACTCAACCACATTAATCATTCAGTGGCGGTCATCCCATGGGCAACACCTATCCTTGTAGCTGTGTGGCAGCTTTCTCCCATCTCTCTTAGAAATTCCCCTGATTAGTTGCTGTATAGTCAAATGCAAACTTCTTTTTAATATTAACACTGAAAAATATAATGATGATTGGGTCATCCTATTATTAAAAGCCTTCAGGAACTATCCACATCTTCCAAATAAAGTCCAATCATTCTTTTTTTCTTTTTGAAAGAGTCTCATTTTGTCTTCCTGGGTAGAGTGTTGTGGCATCTTAGCTCATAGCAACCTCAAACTCTTGGGCTCAAGGAATCCTCTTACCTCAGCCTCCTAAGTAGCTGGGACTACAGGTACCTGCCACAGTACCCAGCTAGTTTTTCTATTTTTAGTAGAGATGGGGGAGTCTCATTCTTGCTCAGGCTGGTCTTGAACTCCTGAGCTCAATCCACCTGCCTTGGCCTCCCAGAGTACTAGGATTACAGGTGTGAACCACTGTGCTTCGCCTAAAGTTCAATCTTTGTTTAGCATTCAGACCAATCCCCCCAGTTAGAGGTAATCTTCCACTCTTTGGACTTCTATTACACCACCTTCACACCTAGAACATGAACGGAACAGCAACACAAAACAGACTAAGGCAACATATCTTTATAATAGAGTTGTAGTGCACAAGCATCTAATTTATGTGGATTCAAGTCTAAATAAAGCTGAAAGAGAATCATTTAAATTTATATGCTTTTGTTTTAACCACAATTCCTGTATCAGTGAGGGTTCAGTGAGAGAAACAAAACTGTGAGTGACAGAAATGTGAAATTTACTATGGGCAGTATTAGTCCTTCATACTGTAGGGGCTGGTTAAGTCACCTGTGTCTAGTGTTGGGCTGAAAGTCAGCAGGGCCAACAGTCTGGAAGAAAAGACGGCCATGAAATGATAAAAAGTAAGGAAAGATCAGAAATGGTAAAAACAATCTGGAACCAAAAAGCACAAGCTAGATCCTGTGAGGACAAATTTTAACTGCTCTGTGTCTCCTTGCATTCAGCCTCAGTGGCGGGTGACTTGCAGAGTAAGGTTGTGCTATTGGCAACACTGCTGCACATGTACCTGGTCCAGGATTCAGAGAAGTGGAATGAGATCTGATGGCAGCTGTAGAGTTGCAGTCCAGGCTTCTGGCCCAACCCTACTCAGTCAGCCAGCAGATAAATGCCTGACCCCAGGAAGATCTTCAGAGATTCATAAAAATGGTTGCTGATTTGATTCTGTCTTCCAAATCTTATACACATTTTTCTTTTAACTAGCCCTAACCTAGAATCATATAGGGAAGGGAATTGTGGAAAATGTAGTTCTATCTCAGGTAAGTTGACACAGTATGAAGCCATTACATGTGTGCTTCCGCATAAGTCCTTTAGTATGCAAGGTCTGAGGATATGCATCTGTAATATGTTCATTCGTTCTTTCTTTCTTTCTTTTTTTTGAGACAGAGTGTGTCATAGTTCATAGTAACTTCAAACTCTTGGGCTGAAGCAATTCTCTTGCTTCAGCCTCCCAAGTAGCTAGGACTACAGGTGCCCACTACAACATCCAGCTATTTTGTTGTTGTTGTGTTCCAGGTTTGAACCTGCCAGCCTCAGCGTATGTGGCTAGCACCCTACCCACTGAGCTATGGGTGCTGCCTATCTTTTATTTATGTATTTACTTATTTGTATTTTTTTGAAACAGAGTCTCACTATGTTGCCCTCGGTTAAGTGCTATGATATCACAGCTCACAGCAACCTCAAACTCCTGGGCTTAAGTGATTCTTTTGCCTCAGTCTCCCATATAGCTGGGACTATAGGTGCCCACCACAATGACTGACTATTTTGTTGTTGTTGCCATTGTTTGGCAGGCCCTGGGCTGGTTCGAACCCACCAGCCCTGGTGTATATGGCTGGCACCCTAGTCACTGAGCCCATGTATATTTTCAATCTGTCTCAGTCCATGAGTGCTTCTCATAGTGTAAATGTTAGGTAGATAGCTAGGACCTCTGGTTCTTCCAATGGACAGGGGCACACTCCCTTTGTGCTGGCTGGAGCAATTATCCCATCTAGGAAGAAGGATAAAGGTGGGCACTCAGTCTTGGTACTGCCCCACCCTTAATCTTATCCTGAGCAACTGCTACACCTGGGAGGAGGGACCAGCGTTACCAACCTGAGAATTCCTCAGCCCAGGCATAATAGGATTTGAAAAGTAACCTAGAGTAACCTAATTAGGTTAATTAAGGTGAATTATTTTTAGTTTAAATGTACACCGTGGTTTACATCACTCCCCCCATCCCCCAACCCCGCTTGCAAATGCAGATGCAATCTTGAGAATACTCGTTAATCATTTGGTAACATCCCACACTACCCACAAAGCCCTCCCACAAATCCTACCCCAGATTAAGAAAAAGAAACAACCCAAGAATTCCTAGACAGTCAGTCTCCCATCCTTTTTCTCCCCTCCTCTCTTCTTTCCTCCCTTTTTGCCCACTTCTCCCTTCCCCTCAAGGAGACAGACCCATTCCATTCTATTTTACAAACCTGCTTGTGCCATTGCTTCCTGTCTGTGGTGACTCAGTCAAGAGGTGGGACTGAACACTTCGGTGTGTCTGGTCAGTTTTCAGCCAAGAACACACCAAGACCCGAGAGCAGACTGCCTCTCAGATGTAAGCATCACACAAACCACATGCAATTCTACTATTTTGTTGGAATTTTCAACCAAGTCTGCTTCACTAAACACTAGCCAACTGCTTCATTACATCTCACCTGAAGAGGAAAGTAATCTGCTCTAATGTTGGGGAGAAAGACCAGTTGCACTGGGTCTACAAACTGGCCCATAGTAATATGTGGGTCTTAGGGCATGGTACCTTCCTAAGATGAGATTTCTGGAGTAGTTTTGCCCATATCCAATTTTCAGTTTACATTTAACTCTGGAACTCAACCATGGTTTTAGAACCTTCTCTAATAAATATTTGTTTAGTAATGAAAAATGAAGTGTGTAAGTCTCATCTGTGGGGATTTTCCATACGTGTCTGTATTCCTCTTAGCAAATAGCAGAGTGCTTGGCACAAATTAGGTACTCAATAGATGTGGGTTAAATTATTTATTGCATATTTCTATTCTTTGTTGTCAAATGAATGTTGTAAACATTTTCTTTTTCTTTTTTTATTATTTTTTATTAAGTCATTTGTACATAGATCATAAACGTGTTTATGCCATTATGGGATTCAATGTGTTGATTATTTGTACAAATTGGAGTGCTTACATCCTACTAATCAACATAACCCTCACATCATTTACCCAATTACAGGATTAAGACATTTGTGTTCTATATATGATAGATCCAACTTGTACTTGGAATATGCTCCACAGGTATGGTCCCCCTACTAGCCCTCCCTCTATTGACCCACCCCCCTTCCCTTCCCTTACCCCTCTTCTTCCTTCCTTAATCCTAGGCTATAGTTGTCTTTCATTTTTCATATGTAAGTGTGAGTGATTGTAAATTGGTTTCATAGTAGTACTGAGTACATTGGATTTTTTTTTCCATTCCTGAAATACTTTACTAAGAAAAATATTTTTCAGCTCCATCCATGTAAACATAAAAGAGGTAAAGTCTTCATTTTTTAATGCTGCATAGTATTCCATGGTATACCACAATTTATTAATCCATTCATGGGTCGATGGGCACTTGGGCTTCTTCCATGACTTGGTAATTATGAATTGAGCTGCAATGAACAATCTGGTGCAAATATCTTTATTGCCAAATGATTTTTGGTCCTTTGGATATACACCTAGAAGAGGAATTGCAGGATCAAATGGCAGCATTATAAAAAAATTGAGACTTCACCTCTTTTATGTTTACACGGATGGAGCTGGAAAATATTCTTCTTAGTAAAATATCTTAGGAATGGGGAAAAAAATATCCAATGTACTCAGTACTACTGTGAAACCAATTTATAATCAGTCACACTTGCATATGAAAAATGAAACACAACTATAGCCCAGGATGAAGGAAGGAAGGGGAGGGAGAGGAGAAGGGGGGTAGGTCGATAGAGGGAGGGTTGGTAGGGGGACCACACCTATGGAGCATATTGCAAGTACAAGTGGATCTATTAGGTGTAGAACACAAATATCTTAATGCTATAATTGGGTAAATGAGATGAAGACTATGTTGATTAGTAGGATGTAAGCACTCCAATTTGTACAAATAATCAACACAGTGAATCCCATAATGACATAAATGTATTCATGATCTATGTACAAATGACTTAACAAAAAATAAATAAAATAAAACTTTTATACTCAATATGTAATGATAAGAAAAGATGAGTGCAAGTCATTCTGAGTACCTCTTGTAATTGCAGAAGTCAAACGTGACTTGAGTATTACACATTTAATACAGTATTTTCCTTACTTAAAACGTGTGTGCCTTTTCTCAGCACCCTCTGTAGCCTCCGTAGGTCCTGCCTTCCGGTGTGCTCCTGCTTTAAGATTAACATGCTTCTACTCCAGCACTGATCACAGCCAGCTCCGTGTCCCAGCATAGTGCCTGCTTCATGGAGCTGTGAAGTAGCTTTCTTGAGAATAAATTAGCACACCTTAAAGACTGGGCTGGCACTGAGATCTACTGCCACACTACATCTTCTTCTGCTATCATTTCTTCTGTTAAAAATATGACATTTAAAAAGTGTATAAGCATTTTTGCATTCATCCTTTGAAATGCAGCCCCCCCTTTTTTAAAGCCAGAGCCAATGCAGGGTTCCTCTCTGGGCTTAACATGACTTATTCACTTTAGGGAGGGAGAGGTGACGAGCCTTCTGAAATTAAATGAAAGCTGGATATATATATATATATATATATGTAAATTTTCCCAGGGACAAGGATTATCACTTTTATTGGATTCACAAAGGCATCTGTGCTAGAAACCCTGAGATGAATAAAACATCTCTGTTAGTTATAATCAGTAGGGCTTTGTTGTGCTGCCTTTGGAGGCTGTGCTGAGAGTGAGCCAGGCAGTGGATCCCCCAGGGCTCCTGTCGGAAACCACAAAATGAAAGCAGCTCAAATAAAGAAGCCTACTGGGCAGAGCCAGAGACAGACTCAGGCAAGGGAGGAATTCCCCTGACCACAGTGATGGCCAATCTGGATGGGGAGTAAGGAGTCTGCTGAAATGACCTTCTTTTCTAGAAAAAAAATCTCTTTAAAAAAGATAATGATTCTTCCAAACGTTGTGTATATGGGAAGACAATTTGGTATGACCTGTTGTCTTAGTCTACTTGGGCTGCTTGACAAAATGCCACGGACTGGGTGGCTTAAACAACAGGTATTTACTTCTTAGAATTCTATAATCACCAGGTCAGGGTGCCAATGTGATCGGCTCCCAGTGAGCCTCCCTTTCAGGATACAGTCAACTCCCCTCTCCTGACACAGGAGAAGCAGAGAGAACAAGCCCTCTGGCTTTTCCTTACAAAGGCACCAATCCTACCCTGAGCACCCTGCCCCCATGACCTCACCTAAACCCAATTATCTCCGAAAGACCTGTCTCCAAATACTATCTTAATGGGGGTTAGGCCTTCGACATATGCATTTTGGAGGAAATGATTCAGTCCATAGCATAGTGATGGGTAATGATTTATCAACTTGCCTGGGCCACAAGGTCCCCAGAATAAACATTATTTCTGGATGTGTGAGGGAGAATGTTTCCAGCTGAGATTATCATTTGCCTTGGCAGACTCAGTGAAGTAGATTGTAGATTGCCCTCCAGGATATGGATGCACATCGTCTGATCTATGAAGGGTCTAACAGAACGAAAGACAGAGGGAAAGGGAATCTGCTTCTGTCTTTTCTTCCTCACTCCTTGAGCCAGAATAGGTCGTCTCATCTCGTCTCAGTCCCTCAGACTGGGGTTTATGCTATTTTTTCCTCTGGTTCTTCAAGCTTCAGATTTGATCTGAATGACAATGACAGCCTCTGCAGCTTGCAAACTGTAGGTCATGGAACTTCTCAGCCTCTATGATCATATGGGCCAATTCCTCATAAAAAGTTACCTATCCATCCAGACGGACAGATAGTCAGCCATCTATCCCATTGGCTCTGTTTCTCTGGAGAACCTTAACTAAAATACACACACAGGCTGTTTCCCAGTTGTACATGTGCGTTAGGGACGTGCCTGTGCATATGACCTGACAGGCACCTTGCCATGCCAACCACAGCCCTGCGGCCGCAGCCCCAGACATCAAGACCCATGGCTTGGGACAGCAAAAGAGGTCTGACTGCAGCAAAAGAGAAACATACTTGGGACACCTAGGGACAATGCACAGCAGGAAAACAGACAAACCACATCTCCAGACACAACTCGCGAGGAATCTCGCCAACGGTGCCCGGTAAGAAAAGGTGTACACCCTGGGATCTGGTTTTGATAGAGCTCAAAAACGGGCACGACTGGGTGTTATGTGGTCCAGGAATACCCATGTGTGGGGCACAGCTTCCAAGGAAGCTGAGGAAACAAGTAACAGAATTCAGGGTCTATCCCTGGGGGTGGGAACAGGGTCAGAAGAGGGAACATTGGACTGAGGGTCAGTGGTACTGGTAGTATTCTGTCTTAAGCTCCAATCATTGGAACACAGCAGTTTCTTCTATCATCATTATTTTAAAAAACTGCAAGTGTGTGTATAAATATATTATACATGTAAACAGCACATATTCACATCACGTATGTCATATATACTATACATGTCATAAAACTCTTCAGCAAGCATATTTCAAACTTGAAAAAGAGTTAGGGTAGCGTTTGCTTTTGAACAGATAAACCTTTGCTTCTGCCCAGCTGCCACCCACCAGTAGCAGTGGCTCCTCAGCTCACATGCCCTGGCCTTTGACCTGGGTGGTCTTCTGAGGAGCCCAAGGGGCAGCGAAACCTTTCCAGGTAGGGGCCCTGAGAGCTGCATGCACTGTGCTGATTGTCTCCCTGTGAGCAGCAGCCAAGGGCCTCCTGCAGTCACCTGAGAGCAGCCTGTTCATGGCCTAACAGTGGTCTAAGAAATCACAAAACCTGACAAGTTGGCAGGTTAGAGGGTAGCTGTGCTCAGGCCCAAGGATTCATAACTTCAAGGGGAGGTCACTTATACCCCCGCTTTGTGCTGTCCAGCTTTGCTGTGTCATTTGGTTTTATAAGGTCCAGAGGGCCGGGCGGCGACTGTGGCTCAAAGGAGTAGGACACCAGCCCCATATGCCAGAGGTGGCAGGTTCAAACCCAGCCCTGGCCAAAAACTGCAAAAAAAAAAAAAAAGGTCCAGAGGGCCACATGCAGCTTGTCCATAGAATTCAGGGGCTCAAGGCGTCTGCCATCCACTTCAGTGGCAATGCGGTGGCAACAGGCGCTCCCCTAGCTCACACCTAGCACTCTGAGGAAGTAGGTCCAGGCACATGTGGGTTTCAAAATAAAGCTAGCCCCACAGAATTGTTCCCCTACTGCCTGAACACGACCCTCTCCTGATAAGCCTCTTAATATCTAAGAACTGCTCTCTCATCAGGCTCTGTGGGGTAAGGGGAGACATGCAGTTTTGCAAATCACAGTTTAGAGAAACGTCACAGGTAACAACATTGCAGAGCCTCAGTATAAATGTCCTAACTCATTGCAGAGGCTCTGAGAGGGGACCGCTCAGACGTGGCCCGAGTGCATCTGCCCTCACATCGGCGCAGTCCCTGGAGGCTGCATTTCAAGTACCATCATTGTGCGCATATTTTTTCAAATCTTTTGACCCACCAGTTTTCTGGCCATCTGTTGTATACTATGTAACTGTGACTTTTTGTCTCTGTTTCTTTTTTCCCCCCATGCCTCTTTAAAAACAAACAAATCAGGAATCCAAAATCATGAGTCTGGACCTGATTCTATTATTTGCAAAGCTGTGACTCTGGGCAAAGCACCTAACTTCAGCTCACTCTCTCCTCTGTATAGTTAAGATGCTAGCTAGAAAATCCTAAAGCCCCCTGTGTTAAGTCAATGATTCTGTAGTAAGTATTGGTGCCATACGGCTTCGGTTTTGTGGGGAATGTCAATATGTCACAAACAGAAACCTTACCTAAGATTCTAGGAGAAAATAGGTGCTGCTTATGTCGGCAAACTCGGAGATGAGGGCAAATGACACTCAGTCCCACCACAGTAAGTACTAGAAATTTGGCCAAACTAGAGGGTTGATGATTTCACCCCCATTCACTCCCTTTCTTGGGGTAAAAACCTTACCTCATACAATACACAAATATTAAATCAAGGTGGATCATAGGCCTAAACCTCAAAGCCAAAATTATAAAACTTAAAGAAATAACCTAGAAAACTATCTTGTGCTCAAATGGTAGGCAAATGTGTCTTGGATAGAACATAAAAAGTACTAACTAGGAAAGAAAAAAAATGACAAATTCAAGTTCATCAAAAATTTTAAAAATAGTCCTTATCAGTAGACATTTTTGAGAAGACAAAAGGACAAGCCACAAACTGAGATAAATATTAATGTTACCAATACATATTTGACAAAGAACTTATATCCAGAATGTGGAAGAAACACATGCAACTCAATGAGAAACAAGCAATATAATTTCTTTTTGAAAAATTAAGTGGGGCTCGGCGCCTGTGGCTCAATCGGCTAAGGCACCAGCCACATACACCTAAGGTGGCGGGTTCAAATCCCCAGCCTGGGCCCGCCAAACAACAATGATGGCTGCAACCAAAAAATGGCCGGGCGTTGTGGCAGGCACCTGTGGTCCCAGCTACTTGGGAGGCGGAGGCAGGAGACT
>CAUYQV010179804.1:0-11096 GCA_963574575.1 Galagoides demidoff
ATCTTTGTTGTAATGTGATTTTTGGTCTTGACAGTAGGAATTGTTAAGAGCTGAAGGAACAGGGAAAAAACTGGAAGCCCTGGGATAAATCACCCAATTACTAATCAGGTCCATCCATCCCACTGGTATTATGCATTCTCTGTGGCCCCAGGCCCAGCAAGCAGGTTCAGCAGGTGTTTGTTACATGAATGAACAAACCAATGTGGGGACAGATGAAACTGCACTTGCAGGGCTTATCTGCCCTGTCACCTAGCATTCCTTATCCCCAAAGTGCCCTAATACATTCCTTCTGGAGCCTGGTTCCAGTAAAAATGTTGTCTCTGCCGAGGTTTGAACATGCTTTCTGTTGTTGAAAAATGAAAACTATGCAACCCAATGTGTTTCTCTTTCTGCCTTTGCTGCCAGAAGACAAAGCCAAATATGTTGCCCAAATGCAGGGGTTGTACTCCCTGGTTTCTGAAGAATTATTCAGCTTCCTTCGGGGGGCGCTGTTCAGATTCACTGCCCTTGTGTCAGAACCTCTAGGTACCTCCAGGCCCAGTCCATGGGAAGGGGGAAAATTTGGAAGAAATCTAAGTGCTTGATAAACTCACGTGGGATAGCACAAAGTCATCAAACCTGGTAAGGGTGTCTTATCAGGCTCCACCCTCTCTAATCCTAAAAAAAAAACAAAATAAGAGAGGAACAGCTTCCATTGAAGCTGAAACCAAACATTTTGGCTATCTGAATGGCCACTGAATCACCCAATCCACCGTATTTTTCCACTTTCAAGTTGTTTCTGGGCTGCTAGGGAGACACACCCTTCCTGGGTTTAATGGTCTTTGCTGTCAGGCCATGGGGAGGAGGCATGTTTACTTTTTGCAGGGAAAATAGTGGTTAATGGTGGGACGGATGGACCTGATTAGTAATCAGAGTGATTTATCCCATGAACGGTCCTTAGGTTTTCCTGGTGGTTTGCACTTGAACTTTGGCTAAATGAAGTAGGAGGAAAATGGTTTCGAGGAGAGTGGGGTTGGCTCAGGGATAGGTGGAGGTCTGTGTAGCTCCAGGGAGAATGTTGTTCCATCTGTTGTTAAGACTCTTTCTTTGCTCATTCACTCATTCGCTCACTCAGTCATTTGCTTACTTATTCCTGCATTCATGGTTTCAAAATTCGGAGCACCTCCTTTGTACAGGGAATATGGCACCAGAGAGCCTATGTGATGAGGAGGCATTTTTTCTGTTTTGGACTGAATGTTTGTGTCCCTGCCAACATGCCCCTCCCCTTCCCTGAGTTCATATGTTGAGATATAACCCTTTATATCTCAACCTTTATATGTTGAAATAAAGTAATGGTATTAGGAGGTGGGGCCTTTGGGAGGTGGTTGGGTCATCAGGGTGGAGCCCTTATGAATGGGATTAGTGCCCTATGAAAGAGACCCCAGAGAGTTCTCTGGCTTTCTTTCTGCCATGGGAGGATATAACCAGCCTTAACCAAGAAAAGGCCTTTACCAGAACCTGACCGTGCTGGCACCCAGATCTCAGATTTCCAGCCTCTGGAACTGTGAGAAATGCATTTCTGTTATTTACAAGCCACCTAGTCTATGGTATTTTGTTATAGCAGGCCAAGCTGCTCTCCCTTTTTCAGAGGAGAGCTCAGACTTGATAAAGGAAACAGATGGGCAAATAGATACTTCCCAGTAGAGGTGTGTTGAAACAACATGAGGTAATAACAGCTAACACTTACAAGGCATTTTCCACGTACCAGACGCTATTCTAACTGCTTTTCATGCATTAACTCACTCGTTTCTGTCAACAAGCTTAGAAGCCAGGCTTTAAGAAATGAGGCACAGGGATGTAAATAACTTACCCAAGGTCATGTAGCAAACAGATTTGTACCTAGGCCCTATGTTCGCCTTCTTACCATCATGCTCTCCAGCTCCACTTTGGAAATAAAGTGGGTCTGCCTCAAGTGGGCAGGGTTCCCAAGGAGAGTGATGCTGATGAGGAGGGGTAGAGAAGTTTTTCAGATAGAGGAAGTAGCAAGAGGAGGCTCAAACTGTTGAGAGACCCTGTCACATGCCAAGAGCTGCAGAAGGTAGGTATGTCCAGAGAAGGGAAGTAGAGAAGGGGCAGGCAGGGCCAGGTCATGAAATTTTATTATTTTTATTATATGTATATTGTGGTTTTTGGCCAGGGCTGGGTTTGAACCCACCACCTCTGGCATGTGGGGCTGGTGCCTACTCCTTTGAGCCATAGGCACTGCCCAATCATGAAATTTTATTGAAAGAGGTGGCAGGGTGGCTTGATTTTAAATGAAGAAAGATAGTTCAGTCAGAAGATGGATTGTGAGGTAGAGGAAACTTGGAGACAGGAGAGGATGGACCTCTGCTCTTCTGGCCTTCTGGCATCTGCTCTTCCCTTTGCCCTGTTCTTCTCCAGAGACCCATCCCTTGCTTGGCCCTGTGGTTTGACTGATGCTGACTTTATCTTAGATGTGGGGTGATACATGACTCAGTTCTGGCCAATCAGTCTCTTCTATTCCCCGGACCACAGGGGTTGGCTCAGGAATGTACATGAGACCCAAGGCAGACCAATGAGACTCAGTTCTGAGATTTTTGTTAAATGTGTTGGGGAAAAGAGACCCTTTCTACTGAGGATAACAATTACAATGGGCAGGGGTGGAGCAAGATGGCAGACCAAAAAGATCATTCAGCTGGGTTCTCCTAGAATGACTAGGACCAAAGAGAGACCCCAGCCATACCTGGCACAAGGACCTTACCCAGAGTCATAGCTTAGGGAGCACAGCAAGGTGGTGATGAGCTGCATACAGCATATGATTTGGAGTGGTGGAAATATGATGAATTAGGCAAATGATTGTGACCAGCTGAGATTAGCTGGCTGTTCACAGAGGCCCAGGATAGGAGGAAGCCTTTCCAGAGTTTTTAGTTATTGGGGGAAGCTGAGCTTTGAGTGGAAAGCTTAGAAGAGTGAGCAGACTTGAACAGTATACAGCAACCAGATTTGAATGTCAGTTGGAGTGGACTTGCCATAGGTTTGGTGGCCAGTGAGGCAGTCATACTGAGAAGGTCTTGGTGGCCAGAGGGCTGCAATTGTGGGAAGGTCAGGAGAAGGTCTTAGCAGGGGCCTAAAGCATGGTGGTCTTACTTCCACCTGCCAGGATCAGAACTCCACTCTTGGGACAGGCTGAGGGACCCCCTCACCCCACAGGAACTGGAGTCAGCAGGCACTGTGAGACCTACCCCTGAAGGATTCTTGTGAGCTTTAAAATCCCAACCTGGTAGGGTCTGAATGCTGAGGAAACAATCAGGAAATCACCCAAGGCAACTAAGTTTGGAATAAGGACCATAGAGGTTGCTGGCTAAGCTGTATCCTAAAAAAAGGCCCTCAGTGCCATCTGGCATCCCAGAAACACATTGCAACATACTGTCATCAAGAGCAAAGACTTCTGTGTGCAACAAAGGAGGCAGTGAGAGGTTAAAAGGAGGACAAGTTGGTGAACAAGAAGAAAGAACACATGAGGAGGAACCAACAGAAAAATTCAGGCAACATGAAAAACTAAAACAGAGAAACTCCCCCAAGGGATTATGAGGCAGCTACTGCAGAGAAGACTCTACCTCTAAAAAATTAATGGACTTGGGCAGTGCCTCTGGCTCAGTGAGTAGGGCACTGGCCCCATATACTGAGAGTGGTGGGTTTGAATCCCACCCCAGCCAAACCGCAAGAACAACAAACAAATAGCCAGGCGCTAGTGGCAGGTGCCTGTAGTCCCAGCTACTCGGGAGGCTGAGGCAAAAGAATTGCCTAAGCCCAAGAGCTGGAGGTTGCTATGAGCCGTGACACTGCTGCACTCTACTGAGGGTGACAAAGTGAGAATCTGTCTCTAAAAAAAAAATTAATGGACTTGACAGAAAGGGAATTTAAAATATGGATGATAAAGATAATCAAAGGAATGGACAAGAAACTGGAAGGACAGAACCAAAAGTCGGACAAGAGAAATGTAGAATATAGAAGGATATGATGGAGCTTAAGGAAAGGAAGGAGACGATCAGGAATGTAAAGAGGCAGTAGACAGTATCAAAAATAGGTTAGACCATTGAGAAGAAAGAACCTCAGGACTAGAGGATAAAGTTTTCAAGTTAACCCAGGGAGTTAATGAGGCAGAAAAGAAGAGAGAGAACACAGAACAGGTGCTTAGAGAACTACAGGACTCCATGAAGCAGTCAAATATACAAATAATAGGGATTCCTGAAGGGGAAGAAGATTGTCCCAAAAGAATGGAAGCCCTACTGGAGACCATCTTAAATAAAAACTTGCCAAGTTTTACTAAAGACCCCGACACACTCCTTTCAGATAGATATCTAACCCCGGGTCATATCAACTCAAAAGGAGCCTCTCCAAGACACATTGTAATGAATCTGTTCAAAGTCAAGATGAAAGAAAAAATTCTGCAAGAAGCCAGGAGTAAACACCAGCTGACCTACAGAGGCAGAGCCATTAGGATAAAAGCGTACTTTTCAATTGAAACCTTCCAAGCAAGAAGAGCATGGTCATCCACCTTCAACATTCTTAAACAAAAGAATTTTTAGCTCAGAATTCTGTATGTTGCTAAACTAAGCTTCAAAATTGATAGATAAATCAAATCTTTTGAGGATATACAAGCACTGAGGAAATTCACCACAAGACCAGCTCTATAGGAAATACACCTATGTTCAACACTGATCATCACAATGAATTACCAGCAAAGTAAACACCCAGAAGCTAAAGGTCAAAACAAGCTTCCACAATGGCCTAAAGGATAGAACTACACAATGGACTTACACAAAATAAGATGAATAGAACTCCACCACATTTTTTTTTTTTGAGACAGAGTCTCACTTTGTCACCCTCAGTAGAGTGCTGTGGCATCACAGCTCACAGCAACCTCCAACTCCTGGGCTTAGGTGATTCTCTTGCCTCAGCCTCCTGAGTAGCTGGGACTACAGGTGCCTGCCACAACACCCAGCTATTTTTTTGTTGCAGTTTGGCAGGGGCCAGGTTTGAACCTGCCACCCTTGGTAAATGGGGCCACTGAGCCACAGGTGCCATCCAACTCCACCACACTTATCAATTCTTTCAATAAAGGTCAATGGACTAAATGCACCTCTGAAGTGGCACAGGCTGGCTGATTGGATAAAAATACATAAGCCATCCATATACTGTCTCTAGGAGACACAACTAGCCTTGAAGGACAAATCAAGACTCAGGGTTAAGGAATGGAAAGTAGTATTTCAAACAAATGGAAATCAGAAGAAAGGAGGGGGTGAATCTTATTTTCAGAAATAAGCAGACTTAAAGCACCTAAGGTTAAGAAAGACAAAGAAGGACACTTTATACTAGTCAAAGGAACATTCGACAAGAAGACATTTCCATTTTAAATATTTATGCACCCAACTTAAATGCTCCCAGATTTATGAAACAGACCTTGATGGGTCTGAGCAATGTGATATCCCATAACACCATAATAGACAGGACTTTAACACCTTTTTGACAGAGCTGGACAGATCCTCTGAACAGAAACTAAACAATAATGCAAACGACTTAATGTGCCCTGAGAACAAATGAGATTAATAGACACATACATAACACATCATCGCAAAGCTAAGGAACACACATTTTTCCCATCAGCCTATGGTATGTACTCCAAAATCTACCACATCCTAGGATACAAATCAAACCTCAACAAAACTAAAATAATAGAAATTACACCTTGTGTCTTCTCAGACCACAAGGCAATAATGGTGGAACTCAACTCCAGCAAAAGTGTTCATCCCCACACAAAGACTCGGAAATTAAATAACCTTATGCTGAATGATAGTTTGTTTCAGGAAAGATAGAAGAGGAAATTGTTAAATTCTTCAAACATTACAACAAGGAAGACACAAGTTACCAAAACCCGTGGGATACGGGAAAAGCAGTCTGAAGAGGGAAATTTATCGCCCTGGATGCCTACATCCTACTGAGGATGCTAAGCAGGGCATGTCTACCTGGAAATGTTAGGGCCCACACTGTCACTTGTGGAAATAGCCTGCCTGAGAATGGAGCTGTATCACTTTCCTCTGCCTGCCATAACAAAGTACCGCAGACTGGGTGGCTGGAGGTGACAAGTCCAAGATCAAGGTGTTGGCAAAGTTGGTTTCTTCTGAGGGCTCTCTCTTTGGGTTGTAGATGGCTGTCTTCTTCGAGTGTATTTGCATTGTCTTCCTTCTGTGTGGTTTGTGCCCTAATTTCCTCTTGTTACGAGGACACCATTCATATTGGATTAAGGTACACCCAATGACATCATCTTATTACCTCTTAAAGACCATATCACAAAATACAGTCACCTCTGAAGTATTGGGAACTAGGATTTCAACATATGAATTTGGTGGTGGTGGTGGGGGCAACAATCAACCTAAAGCAGAAGCCAATACAGAAAAAAATGAATACAGAGATAGGGTGAGAGACTGAGTCTTGACCTTATTTGACCTGCTGAAGCCAGCTGTGCCAGAAGCTGACACCAATGCTGTCTTGGACTCTTAAGTTTTGTGAACCAATAAATACCTAAGTCCAACCCTTTTGCTTTTACCTTTAACATAGTTGAATTGTATTTCTGTTACAGTTAAAATTCCTGAGTAACTTACAGGGGAACTAAACAGCAAACTATTAGGATAGTGTACCCCTAATTAAATTACCACTTGCAAGGATAGTGCTTGTATTTGCACCTAGGTCCATACAATTCTAATAGCTAGACATATCAAATAGAAAAGAAATGAGCCAACTTGGCATAGCCTTTTCCATGTACAGGAGAACTCACACCTTAACTCTGAGGCAATGCGGGATGGGCCCAGAGAAAGATCAGTTTACTACCAATGCCTCTAATGTATGGAGTAGGCTGGGATGCTGGCAGGTAAACATTAAAAGAGTAATTGGGGCTTCAAAAGTCTTTCTAGATGGGAAATAATCAGATTGAAAAGCCTTGAATGGGGATGTATGAAAAATAACTCAGGATGTCACTTCACAGGTTGGCAGGTACTGAGGGATGCTCAGGGGAGCTTGAAGGCACAGTGGGCTTCCTTCCAGCAGCTGATGAACTCTGGCAGGAGTCACTGAGAAGCTCTTTGATGGGCTTGGCTTCCTGAGGCTGAGTAAGGAGGGGCAGTGGCTGCGGCAGTGCCAGCAGCCGTCCAAAAATGGGGGGAAAGGATTAGAAATGGGTAAGGAGAGAGCCCAGCACCCTCTCCTGATGCCTCTCAGGCACTCCCTGAAGTCAATCTTGTCTGTAGGTGAAGCCCACTCTGGGTGTGCAGCCGCCGTCCACTGTGCAGCTGCCGTCCACAGCACAGCTCAGTGGGGCTTGGGGTCTCTTTCAACAAAAGAGGGTTTTTGAGGGGCCTCAGCTCAGTGCTCTGTTGGCCTTTTCTGGGGATGCTCATAGGTGGCCCTTCTGGCAGGAAGATGAGCACCAAGGCCTGTGGAATCGACATACCCATGTTCACTTAGAGCTCTGCGTTAGGCCAACCTGGTGACTTTGGGCAAGTGACGGAGCCTGTTTGTCTTTCACCGTTGGCAAAGCGGTATTGACCTCATACCTATCTCACGAAGCTTAAGTGGAACCAGGCAGTTAAAGGACAGGCTTTTGAGTCTCTGGATTTGAATTCCACTTTAATTACTTAATAAACTGGGTGCACTTAGGTAAGTCACTTACCTCTCTAAGCCTCAGTTTCCTAATCAATAAAATGAAACCATCAATAGGGCGAGGATGAAGATCGACTGAGATAAAGCAGGTAAACTTTATGCAGGAAGGTTTTTGGAGTAGTTTATTTTTATTCCTTTTGTAGCTCCTGGGACTAAGTAAATGTGAGAAATTATTATTGTTGATTTGTTGTTATGTGGCAGTGGCTGAGGCTGTCCTGTATGGCAACCTGTAGGGACTGTCTGTGGGCTCCTGTATCAGGTGAAGAAGAAAGCCCTTCACCTCTGGGATACTTAGCCTACTCCACCTCCAGCGATGGGATAAGGGCCCCCTATAAGAGCAGGCATGAGGGAAGGCTAGGCATGTCCTCTGCGCTGTTTAAACACCTCACCTGCATCATTTCTGCATCCTTACCTGCACCCCATACACCAGATTCATTTGTTATACCCATTTTACAGATAAGAAAGCTGAGGCTCAGAGAGGACGAACAACTGAGATCATAGTGCCAGGTAGGGACAGCCAGGGTTCAAACCTGAATTTTTACTGCTCCAGACCCTTTGTTTTTAAAGGTGATGTTGCAGGAAGAAAAACAGTGGAAGTAGAGGCAGAGGGTGGGGGTTACCTGGTAGAGGTGGGGTCTCCTGGGCTGGCTCCACTGGAGCCTCTAGGACTGAGCTACAGGGAAAGGCCTGCCATATTTGGTGGATACTGTGCCACAACAGGCTGTATTGTGCCCACAGAATTCTACCTGTACGCAGCCCTGCGACAGGACCCAAAGAACTCACTACGGGCAAAGAATGGAGCCCAGAAAAGAATGGAACCCCCTGGCAGCACTGGCCTTCAGAGCAAATGCAAAGTGGCAAGAATTGGGATGCAGAGCCTGAGGTGTATGTGCTAACATCCACCAAGCAAGTGGCCCCTTTCACTGTGAGCCTACAAGCAGCAGAGAAGATGGCTGGGGACATCCAGAAGCATTCCTACAGCATGGCCAGATGCTCCAAGGTCAAGGGTTTGCAGAACCACCTCACATCCATTTGAGAAGTGTCCTCCTGGGAAGGTGCCCTGCCCTTTTGGAGGGACTGGTCTTGGGGGTTCTGAGCCTCTCTGTGCTGGGACTGCCCTGGGAATGGAAAAAGGAGATACATTTGGAAAAACTATAATGAAAAATGTGTTATCAGGAAAGAAATGTCTTGGATGATTATTAGGTAGGTCTTGGAATCAGGAGAAAGGCCAGAGATGAGCCTTAGGAAGGCAGAAACCGAGGAAGGACAAATTCTCTGCCCAGTGATGGCTCCTTTCACATGCTGCTGCTGGCTGCATAGCCTTGGGGCATGTGCTGCCACCATAAGCATTGCCAGCTCTGGTAACTGATATGTTGCCTTGCACGCTAGACTCCATGGAAGTCTCCAAGAGACACTCTTAGTCTGTGCCTTTGGGTTATTCCTTCCAGAGTCAGATTCCCCATGGGTAGGACTGCCCATAAAATACAGGACGCCCAGTTGAATTTGAATTTCAAATAATCATTTTTTTCTACTAATTTTTTTTTTTTCAGTTATCACCTTGTTCAGAGGGCTAGGTTCTGCTTTGACGGTTGGTGGGAAGGAAACTGCCCCTTCCACTTCTGTGCTAAGAATGTCAATCTTGGGGGACTGGATCGATCACATTGTTTGGATGGAGAATAGCTAAAAAGCAAACACCAACTGTCATTCTTTAGCCTCTCCTTCCATTTTAAAAAGTCACCTGTCTGATTGGTTTGCAAAGTTGTCTTCATCCAAAGAGGTCCAAGTAGGTTATTCCTTGTCTGTGTTCACTTTTCATAATGCAAAAGATTGGTTCTCCCCCTGCTGGTCATCTTGGATGCCAGAGAATTCAATGATATTCTTACCAATGAGCTCTAGCCACTCATGAGCAGGTGAAGGAAGGAGAGGGTCTGAAATGGAAATAATCTGCAGGGTTGACTGTCTAGACAGGGCTCGCTCCTCTGGGTGGGAGGAGGGCAGACAGAAGTGGGCTTCGGCCAAAGCTGAAACTCAAGCCATCACCCCCAGTCCCTCCTGAGCCATCCTCAGACTGAGCCTTGGCTGTCTGGGCCACAGCCAGAATTTGCCTCGGGCTGTTTCTCACTCCTATTTCATAGGATCTGTGCTTCTACCACAGGAAAAGCTTGAACATTTGTAGGGAAAAAATTCAATGAAAGAGGGAAGAAACAGAGGCGGCTTCCTTCTCTCATCTTTTTGTTTGGGGGAAGGTGGTGAGAAAAAAATCAATATTTTAGCTCTAAAACCTTGTCTTGAGATCAATTTTAGAAAGAAAGAGAGGCATTTACTAATTAAAAACATCATTTTGGGGGGCTCTTAAATCAAGGGAAACAGGTGCAGGATTGTGGTTTTAGAAAGAATATCTCTTTTGGAAAAAAGGAGGAAAAGTGCCCCAGATAAGTTTTCTTCAAACTGACAGACCTTTACTTTTCAGGCCTTAATTACTTAGAAGGCAATTGAGAAGATTAACTGAAGATTGTAATAAAGAAAAGCCAGCCCTCATCCTTCTAGGTAACACTCCAGAGTGCTCTCGTTTCTTTCCAAGGCTGAGAAGAGGGCAACTGTTTACTGCAATTTTGCTAACATTCCTGAGTCCATTCTCACCTCTCATCTTTTATTCTTAATCTTGTGCAAATCCTGGGGTTTCATTCCCTGGCATGTATCCTTTATAATTTTACTGGTGTGTTTTTCAGTGTTTTATCTGGTTCTGAGGGGCCTAAATTTCAAGGTTAAAAATGTCTTGGAAGAAGAAAACGATATGTCTGTTCCTGCTGGGGGTCAGGTGCTTGGATATGTCACATATCTCTGCATCCCCTCAATAGAGCCACGTGAGGTTGAGGAAGTTTTCTTTCTTAAACTTCTTTGGATAGTTGAAGCAATGGAGGCTTAGAGAGGAGAATTAACATGTCCAAGGTGGCACCCCTGGGAAGTTGCAGAGCTGAAAGCCAAGTCCATCTGATCCTCAAGCCCTTATTTCTCTGGTCATGCCACTTTGCCTGTCACCTTTGCGAATGTGAGATGGCAGATCAAGTTAAGGTGAATTACCCCAAATCGCTTTTCTTTTTTTTTTTTTTTTTTTTTTTTTGAGACGGAGCCTCAAGCTATCCCCCTGGGTAGAGTACCATGGCATCACAGCTCATAGCAACCTCCAACTCCTGGGCTCAAGTGAGTCTCCTGCCTCTACCTCCCAAGTAGCTGGGACCACAGGCGCCCGCCACAACGCCCGGCCATTTTTTGGTTGCAGCCGTCATTGTTGTTTGGCGGGCCTGGGCTGGGGATTCGAACCCGCCACCTTAGGTGTACGTGGCTGACGCCTTAGCCTATTGAGCCACAGGTGCCGAGCC
>CAUYQV010179806.1:0-14985 GCA_963574575.1 Galagoides demidoff
CAGAGGCAGGAGACTCGCTTGAGCCCAGGAGTTGGAGGTTGCTATGAACTGTGATGCCATGGCACTCTACCCAGGGGGATAGCTTGAGGCTCCGTCTCAAAAAAAAAAAAAAAAAGACCAAGCTCTTACCCTGAAGGAACAAAAACCGAAGCCCAGTGAAGATAGGCGTGGTAAGGAGAGAAGCTCGGGAATACATCCAAAGCTGCCTGCTTGAAACCAAAAAAGGGAGGTGGGCTGTGAGAAATTCTCCCCTAATTACTAAGGAGCTGTTAGCAGATGAAGTCAATCTATATTTACTGATGCGGAAACATGTCCAAGATACATTGGCAGAACAGTATGGATAGCAGGAAACCATTTGTGTGTGGGTGTGCTGAAAATGCTCATATATGTGCAGAAAGTTTCTGGAAGGATGTAGGGGAAAAAAAACAAAAAAGATAATTATGTTTTCCCTGGAGGGAAGGGGCATGGTATGCCCTTTATTTATTTTCCACATTACACACGTCTCTATTTTCCTTTTTCGTAAGCAAGTACTACTGTTTTAATTAAACAAGAAATAGGCTTGTAAAGGAGCAGGAAGCACGGACAGCAGGGCGGGTACGGGGTTTTCAGGAATTGTTCTGTTCCAGAAGAAGGAAACAAACACAGGGCAAAAAGCACTGTTGTGTGCGCAGCGAAAAACGGGAAACGCAAACATCTCCAAATGAAACGTGGAGGGGAGCTGCTCTTAGCAGAGTCGCTTACACGCTGGTGCTTTCAAATATACTATGGACGGGATGAAGGCGGCAAAGTACCACTGCCCGCGCTGGGAGCCTTTCCAACGTACTGGGTGGTTCTAGTTAAGACGGATTCACAGGTGCTGTGAACAAACGGTATCCAAAAGCGAAGAGGTGACGCCCTGAACAGGAACCAGGTGAGGGCACAGCTGTGATGGCATCACTCACGGCAAAGTCTCAGTCCCAGGATGGAGCCATGCTGGGCGCCTAACCCCCATCTGAAGAAGGGGCCCCTCCACTGGGACCCTAAATAGTGGCTGCAGTTCCAGAGCACGCAGAGACTTTCCCAAAGTCTCCACTGAAGACACCATTGAGAACAGAAGGAAGGGAACGATGGCCAGATCAAGGGAACGATGGCCAGATCAAGGGAAGGGGGCAGCTCAAGTGTAAGCTCCGTGGATAAACCAAGGCTTCTCCCTGCAGGGGACTTCACTCCACCATATGGCCTGTACTCAGATTATATTTGCAGAGAGATGCTGAAGGCAGGCGCAGTGTTTCAAACTGTGGTGGCCAGAAAGTACAATGAAATCAGTCTATTTCTGCTAAAATCAGCTCTTAGTACCTACCTCACGGAGCAGAGAAGCTGGGAGTGTCGGTGAGGGTCCGTGCCTGGAGTACAGATAGTGTGCCTCTGAAGGTCCTCCTCCCAGCACTGGGAAGTTTCTTAACCTTTCTGTGTCCTGAGTGACCTCCAGGGGTAAAGGAGTGGGCTCCCTACTGAGGAGTCCCGGTGTGATAGGATAAAGCACTCAGGGCACAGCAAGACTCAAAGTTACATCACCTACTATTCTAGCGCATCAGCCAACTCTGCTGAATGGCTCACTCCCTGAGATCAGTTGGCAGCACGTGGAAAATCCCTGGTATGTTTGCCTTAACTTTTCATTCTTTGCTGGTCATTCGATCTTAAAAGTAAAAGAAGAAAAGAACAACTGAGCACCTGCGGGCATGGCCCAGACATGACCTTGGTGCTGGACTTTCATGAACACAGCAGACCTAAAGCCTTCACGCTGGCTGTGTGAGATGGTATGGTACACGTAAGACAAAGTCTAGGAAGGTTCTGGAACTACCTGAGCTCAGGAAGCTGATGGGTGTGGGCAGACCAGGCTTCCTAGCCCTGTCTGACCCAGCTCACCACAACACACTTCCTCCGCAGAATGTGGTTCTGATAATGATAGGGATAACTTTTCTTAATTTACTTTCCTTCTAAAAAAGACGGGCTGGAGAACCAAAATCCCTGGTTTTACAAGCCCTGCCTAAAGAACAAATTTAAGCCTTTACATTTGTTGAAAGTCTTTTTATTTATACATATATATGAGACAGTTGTCACCCGTGGTAGAATGCTGTGACGTCACAGCTCACAGCAACCTTAGACTCTAGCCTCCCAAGGAGCTGGAACTACAGCCGCCCACCACAACACCTGACTATTGTTTTTAGAGGCGGGTCTCACTCTTGCTCTGGCTGGTCTCTAACCTGTGTGTGTGCCCTCGGCCTCCCAGAGTGCTAGGATTACAGGCGTGAGCCACCACACCCACCTGTTGCAAGTCCTCGTCATCAGTTTAAGCCAAACTGTAATAGAGGTAAAGATGTGAAAAAGGGCAAAGGGCAAAAGGTTTTATAAGTTGTCTCTTTAAACACTTTTGGGTAATTAAAACCTGCATTCCTGCCCAAGGCCAGTAATCAAAGGGGCAAAAAATACTCTTTTCTCTTTGTTTTCTAGTATCTGAAACCACAGGAGACAACTCAACAGATCTGGCCTAACAAAGGTCAGGAGATTAGGTGGAGCAAAACCTCCCAGACAGCTAAACCACAGCCCGAAAGCACAGCATGTGACACTGGTCCCACAGGCCCGAAGCCCCTCTCTAAAAAGCCCTGTATATCTCCTTAAAGGCAGGACGGTGCCCTCCTCATTCACTAAAGCATATTAATAAACTTATTTCCTTTTCCTCAAACCCCTTGGTCCCTTTTTTTTTTTTTTTTTGGTTCAGTCTCCCTGATTTGGCCTTGGGGACAGGTACTACACTTTCAGTAACAAGCTTAATACTCAGTGCCCACCTCCTGCACATCTGTAGATAAGCCCTCTCCTGGGCTCCAGCAGGACTAGGCATCTCCACGTTTTTTTAATCTTCTGCCCTGATAGCTACATCATCTCAGTTATCCAAATCTACCCAGGACCCCACACAAGCAGCCCCTTCTCCATCAGAGAACACAACCCACACCTCTTTTCTCTTTGACCCTCAGAGGCCACACTGCCCTGGAGCATTGATTCACAACTGCAAACGCCTTGCCCAATCCCACCACTGGTCCTGGGAGGCCACTGGTGAAAGGCTCTGAAAGCACATAAGTGAACTGAGACGGTCGCCACACAGGCAGTTCTGGCAGGCCAGAGGATGGCAAATAAAAACCAAACTGCGCCCCAAGTCATCTCGTAAAGAGTCAAAGTAACAGAGTCCCAAAGATGCTGTGCCCTGTCCCATCAAGCCTAATGCTGTCACCCAATTAGGAGAATAAATTGATTGACTTCACAGTGGGCTCTGTCTCCACACGAATTTGCCTGCGTATGCTCTACTGGAGGATGAAAACAGAAATAAAAAGATGGGGCAGAGGGACGTGGCCCGGAGGAATGATCCGGCTGCCGGGAGGAACAAGGAAGATGCTGGAGCATTTGCAGGGTCAAGAGTAAGTAACTGCCATGTGAAAACTGACGAGGGCAAAGGGGTTTCAGTTGCTCGTAACAGAGGAACCCACCAGATAGATGCCCACTGAGCCTTACCCATTCCATAACTATGTTGGACAGTAAGAAGGCTGAGAATCAGGTGAGGACCCTGAACGAGAGAAACTTAAAATGAAGATGACCACCCCCAACGTCTTACACAACTGACATACAGGCAAATCGAAAAGTATAATCACACCCTTTTGCCAGGATTGAAAAGAGTTAAATGATCCACTTTGTGCCTGCTTTATTTCCAGCAATCAATAAGTAAAGTAAACCTGTTAGCCAGGACTCAATCAGGTGCTATAGGCGCGGTTTCTTGCAAGATGGATAAAGTAATCCATATGCCTTTATTTGCAAGTATTTTCCATTCTTTCCAAAAAACAAAGAGGAAGCCAGCCCACAAGCTTTCTCCCAACCAACTCCTCTTATTTCTATGCCTCATAACTATTCAAGGGATAAAAACAAACCAAAAAGGAAAAAAAAAAAAAAAAGCTCCCTATCAAAAGCCTGCCACATAATGTGAAAGTTCTACAATGAGGAACGTCCGTGAACATGAGCGCTCCCCCCACCCCGTTCACAAGTGCTCGATTTAATTACAAGTGATCCCGTCTACCGGGCCCCAGCATGAAGACCAGGCACCGGGGCTCTGAGAATTACCCCAGATCGTGTATTTGAATTCACTACAATGCTTCGTCACTAGGGGTTTCAGCGTTCAGTAATAATGCGCTTTGTTCTCAAAAGTGCCCCCCACACCTGCCAACTGAAAAGCAGGCAGAGCAGGCGGGTGCTGGCTGCTGCGTGATCACACCGCCCCCCAGTGGGCACTTCTGGCAGAGCGGCTCTGAAGCCGCAGGCTGCAAAAGCCTGACATCAGTATAAGAAGGGGGAAAACCCTGAAACAGAAGTGAAACTAAGAAAAAAAAAATGAAGTGATCGTTTCTAAAAATTCAATGGTATTTTATGAGTATCAAATAATCAAGGTCTCAGGCATGAAATGCACCCTAAGACCTTTAAATACTAAAAAACATAGGCTAAAAAGTCTGTACCTAGAAGGGTACGCACAACATACACACAGATAACTGCACCTCTCCATTCTCACACTGGAGGAAAAATGACCAAAGTTCAAGAATGCGGCTGTGTCGGTCTAGTAGACAATGAGTAAGATAATCTGGACACTCTGGACAGTGGGCTACTCCTGTCCATTTAAAATGCAATTATTTCCCAGGATTCAGAGCAAGCATAGTAATACTTGAAATTTCAGAAAATTTAGAAATTAACAGGAAGCCATGAAAACCACACATCTTGCTACACATCAAGATGACATGGAAATTTAAATTTTTCACCAGGATTCATAAACAGTGAGACTGCCTTTATAAAACTCAAATCCAGTTCGGGGGATGAGGGTGGGCACAGCCGGGACTCCCCCCGAGTCAGTGACAGTCCCTGGACTGTTAAACGACACTGTGTAGCTAACTGCAAAGCGTTCAGTGCATCTAGGTAGCAGGAAACACTGATACCTTCTGAGACACCTTACAAATGCTATTGTGACACCTATAATAACTTTCGTGACAACATTCTAAAATAAAATCTAAGTATTGCCACCATCACACTCAGACCAATTTCTCTGGGCTTCCTCAGCAGCCACAGTGATGCTCAAACACAAACTGGCAGTGCCCTCTGCTGGACAATCCAGGGATCACACTCTAACAACAGGAAAAGGATTGCTCCCCTTATCCGGGGTATTTTAAAATAAAGACACCACAAAAAACAGTTAACTGTTTATCCTGTAATCCCTTCAACCTGCTTCTACAAAGCCATGTAAAATCTTCTGCTTTCAATGGTCTTTCTCTGACTTGGATATCAGTTATAAGTTCAATCATCCAGAAACTTTTTTTTTGGTCTTTGTTACTCTTTATGTGATTTAGAGTTCTTTTCTTTAGGGAAAATAAAATTAAGTTCTTTCACAATTCTTAGGAGAAAAATATAAAATATGAAATTCAAATGTATGAAGTTATTTCAAAGTATATTTCTAACTAGGTCTTCACGCCGTTAGCATAATATATAATTTCTTCTCTCTGCTCTCAAATTTATTCTGATCTGTGAAGCAAGACACGACCAGGCATGAAGGTGGATAAAGATGATACCAAACCTCTTCTGGGGAGAGTACACATGGGAAAACTCAGTACGTATTATGGCCTCATAATACGTACTTTTCAGGATACAGAGGAAAATAGAAAACACACACTTTTAAACAAACAGGAACGAAGCATTTCACGTCCCCAGGTGTAGCCACAATCAGGTGGAAAGTGCAGAGTTCAGAATCGGACCTCATCCTTGGCACTTGCAGGTGGTCTTGGGCCTTACCCAGGAGCAGCTACCTCACAGGGGTGTTATGAGAACCCGTGTACGTAAAGCTCCCTGCACTAGTTTACACTTGGTGAACACCGCGTTTTACACGTACACAGAGAGAGAAGACAGTTCCCCCCACAGAACCTTCCAAGGCTCTCTCTGTTAAGGATGGAAGCAAATCCCACACCCTGGGATGAGCAGTCTCAGCCTCCCCTTATGTGGGTGAAGAAAGAGCAAGTCGGGCTTCAGCACGAGGATGTGCCACTGCCTGGTGAAGCAGAGAGGGTCCCAGGGAACTAGCCATAAACAGCACCCCACGGTTCCACCCCAGGGCCCAAGAGTGCACAGATAAATCCCACAAGAGTAAAGAGTTTGTCCAAGCCCCCTCGAAGGGTCGTTCAGAAGACTGTAACATCCCGTGAAGCTGGAATGAACATCACATCCATCTCCAAAAAGGCCTTTGTAGAGAGGACAATCTGACCGTGTCTATGCAGACTGTAAGCCATACTCCCTCTGACCCCGCCACCAACTGGTTTCCAGTTATGTATTCTGTGGGATATTTGCAAGCTCACTACGCTACTGTTTTTTATGGGAAATAGAGACAGGAGGAAGGGAGGGAAGGTGATACTTTCATAGACATGGAACACTCTGACCGTTAAAAAGAGAACGGGTATAACACGTTCAAGAAAGAAATCCAAATTATATACCAAATTTAAAAAGGAAAAGTGGAGAGTACACCCAAAACAATGTGATCTGTGATTAGTTCTGGGGTGAGGTGGGGTGGACATGGTCAGGCACGTCCAGCATCCTCCCCGGCTGCTTCTGTAATGTAGGGCTCCCTCCCTTACCATGGGCTGGCTTATTTTATAATTCAAAGAACTCAAATAATAATATTTTAAGTAAATTAGAAACCCCAGGCCATCAATGATGAATTTTTACCTATGTTAAACACATCCTAGGAGACCAATAAGTGTACCACAAAGGCCAAAGACGCACAGCAACAGAAATCGCCCCGGGTCTGCCTCCAGCCCCCCGCAGACTCCCTCACCCCAGACCCAGAGGAACTGTGCAAAGATGGGCTGTGGGATTTGGGGGTTGTGCCTATTGGTGCGTCTTCTGCAGAAAGGCAAGCTCCTGCTGAGCTGACGTCAGCAGGGGTTTGAGCTCTGCCTTCTGGTTCTACCTTTTACCTAGCAGTGGTCTCTACTAGCAGGTTAGTAGTAACACACCCCATGGGCACCAGTCAGCCATGCAGCACATGGCCCCCGCCCTCCCCAACACCCCATTCTCCAAAGGGCCTATGCCATGGGGCTCACACAGGCCTCTCCTCTCCACACAGGTTGAGTGGCATGTGTGGTGCCAGGTGAGCTGTGTTCTTATGTGTAAAACAGGTGATGGCCCATGGCCTGGGAGGTCTGCGCCTCGTGAGGTGACGGAACATTAAGGCCACTCTGTGCAATGTTACATGTGGGCACAAGATACATCCGGAGGGAAGGAAGGAAGGAGGGGCGGTTGTGGGGCGACAGGTGTCTCCTGCCCACTGTACCTGGGCTGGTGTTTCTAGGAGCAACAGTTTCCTTGGCTGTTAATTATACATGCGAGCTTCCTCACTGGACAGTGAAAAAGATAAAGCAATCCTGTCTGCCTAAAGCCCCACACAATCAGTTAACCCAGGGGTAGACCCTAGACCCCCCTGGGGCCTGTCCCCTTTGTGTACCCTGGGCCTGCCCACCTGGGGCCATCACACTGATCTCCACCTGCCATTCAGGCGTCCTGCTAGCTAAGCCCCAGGTCGCTCAGCCGTCTGGAAGCCTCACCCTCACAGCCCTCACGGTCTCACCTGAGGCCCCTCTTCTCACCTCCAACTCTCTCCCTTCATGCGCCCTCATAATGCGACTTTAGCTCCCTCCTCTAGACATTCCAAGGCATGATGCTGGCAGCGTGAATGGCATCAGGGCAGGCAGGGTCCGTGTTGCCCCCTGCTCTGCTGTCCAACCGCAGCTCATGCTGAGAAAGAGGTCAAGGTATATCCACCCAGGGGAAGGCAGCCTGCGTGTCTCACAGCACCCATGTGGTCTACACATACCAAGGTGTCTGCTGCTGACCAAGTGAAAAATAAATAACTAGGGCCGGGCGCAGTGGCTCACGCCTGTAATCCTAGCACTCTGGGAGGCCCAGGCAGGTGGATTGCTTGAGCTCAGGAGTTTGAGACCAGCCTGAGCAAGAATGAGACTCCACCTCTAAAAATAGCCAGGCGTTCTGGCAGGCGCCTATAGTCCCAGGTTCTTGGGAGGCTGAGGCAAGAGGATTGCTTGAGCACGAGAGTTTGAGGCTGCTGTGAGCGAGACACTATGGCACTCTGCTGAGGGTGACAAAGTGAGATTCTGTCTCAAAAAAAAAAAACCCTTCAAGGAGTGCGAACGTGTTCTCCAGTTCCGTTAGTGCTCTGACCCATGAAACACAGTGCCACAGGAACTCCTTGATTCAGAGCACTGTGTCCTAAAATACCATCACTTCTCCTGTAAATCTAAAACAATTATAAAGCACACAAAAGTCGAACAACCCCTGGAGAGTATGAGGAGTGGATACAGGCACACACACTCGCCATGTGCCACTGTGCGTCTTCCAGATTTTTGCTCCAATTACCACATGCATTTTTTTAAGTCTGCAAAACATCTTCTACAGTGACTGTCTCTGGGACTCTGAAACCAAGAACACAGAAATGACAAGGAACACAATTTCAAACCATTCTCCTTGCCCTCTGGGGCTTCCAGAGTCAAATCTGCCAGTCACACATCTTAGTGCCGGAGACTCCAGCCCAGGGGAGGCACCTGCCCTGCAGCCGGAAACCGATAAAACATGGAGAGGGACCCAAAGGACACGAAGTCTTTACCCAGCTCAGTGGGAGTTGTCTAAGCTTCACGTTTTAAAACTGCTTCATACAAGCAGCAGCTGCATCCCAAGGGCCAGCTCCGACGCTGTGACGGGAGTGCAGGCTTACTCTCCGGTGCCACAGACGGCTGCTGCGGGCTGCCAGGCCCAGGGCGGCTGCAGCGGGGTGCTGAGCTTCAGACACCACCAGGGCAACATGGAATCCTGAAATTCCTACTGGTGGCTTATTCAAGAACGAATCTATGAAATAAGGACAAAAGGTCTACCTCCTGACAGACTCCACTTTCTCAAAACTGTCACTCACAGGGTATGACAATAACTATCTAAAGTCTTTACATCTGGTCATGTTACAGCTTCCCCGAATATCGATGGGCACGGACACTTATCATATGGATCTCTGCTAGTGCAGTGACAAGGACACTGGAACTCAACTTCTTGTATAGCTCATGAATTGCAAGAAATTATTTTATGGAATAACTGAAGGGCAAAACTACGTATTTTAAATGGGCAAAATAAAGCCTGTACATTATAGTAAGTTTCCTTGTGGCAATGGCTTACTCACCTAATTTTCCAAAAGGGACATTTGTTATCATGAGAGCAGCAGACAGCATGATCTAAAGAAAACAATAAGAGGGCCGGGTACGGTGGCTCATACCCATAATCCTAGCACTTTGGGAGGCCAAGGTGGGAGGACTGATTTAAGAGGCCAGGAGTTCAAGATTAGCCTGGACAATATAGTAAGACCCCCCCCCAACCTCTACCAAAAAAAGAACAAATAACTGGGCATGTGGCTCACACCTGCAATTCTAGCTACTCAGGAGGCTGAGGTGGGAAGATCACTGGAGTCCAGGAATTCAAGGGTTAACAGTGACCGCTGAAGGAACCACTGCATTCTAGCTGGGTAACAGAGGAAGGCCCTATCTATCTCTGAAAAATAAACCATGAATGAATGCATGCATGGATGGACGGACGGATGAATAAATGAATGAATAAAATAAAGAAAAAAAGCCCAAAAGAGAGAACCAACATATCAGGATTCTAGACTCCGGGCTGCTGCTAGGAATAAGTGTTACCCACAGGCTTGTGCTCTCGCTGGGATATCAAGAAACTGGGTTTTGAAGAAAGTAGAAGTGCAAGTAAGGACCCAGCTGATGAGAGGATTTTTAGAGCAAATTATAAAAATGTGCTATTATATCTGACATGTTCTAATTCCCCCCTGTTTTATATTTAGATACTGTTTTACTACTAAGAGTTAAACTCCAGGCTAAAAATCCAAACGGGAAAGGAAATCTCTTTAACTGATTAGCTCTCGGGAGAATCACTGGGCAATACTGAATTTTGATAAAAGAACAGGTTACAATAACTAGGCCACAACGCCCCAGAGCACAGAGGGACCCAGTAACAGCGGCAAAATATCACTATTCATGAAAGGGGCAAGCCAGAAAGGCTTGAATTTGTGGTTGTCATAGCTGAACGCTTACCATCAAAATATACATCTTTTTTCCTAAATAACAATCATCAATAAGTCTCTCTTTTTTTTTTTTAATTAGTACAGATGAGTGACGACAATTAGCTAAACATTCTCTTTTTCCTACCCGTAATTAAGTCCAGGTACACGAAAAACAGACTCTTCTCCCCCTGTGAATAGTTTAGAAAATCATATGCTTTATTATTGAAATGTCGCCCTAAAGCTTTCTCTGCTGTCCAAATAATTTGCCAACTGCATTTCAAATTAAACACCTAAGTGTCCACGGCTCCCTCCCGGAGGGCGCCCGTCTGCGGGGCCACACATTTTAATATGTTTAAAGGATAGTGACACTATGGAAAGTCATCTCTCACAGAACACAGTCATCAATACCACATCATACCTCAGAGAGCATCAGAGTAATTTGGTAATAAAGCAAAAGGGGGATCAGCACCCACTAATAACCAGAGAGGGGAGGCCATCCAGGGCTTGGTGCCCGTCAGGGGACCGTTCCTCCCAGCAGCACAGCCTGGCCCCTGCCCCCACGGGACACCCCAAGGCACGTCTCTGAGTCGGTAAGGGCGGGTTCTTTTACATCCATCCTGTCTCCTCCCCGCCCCTCCCTCCAGGCCGTTTTTGACAGGGCAGACATTCCGCTCCTGACTGGGTATTTATTTGGGGGGAAACATGGGCAGTATTTGCTTTCATTTCAGCACAGAGCCTTATTAATTACTCCTCCACCTTGACTGCTATGCTGTGCTTCAGGAGCAAGTGGGCAGGGACGCTGCTTTGCATGAATGGATAAAGCAAGGAGGCTCTGTACGCCTGAAACTTCGGTTTGTCTGTACTGAACCAGAATCACTGTCAGCAGAACCTGGCAGTATCCATCCCCCGCCTATTACCTATTACGGGGCTGCAGTGTGACCCCCACGGGCACGGGGACAGGGGGTTGGACGCCATTCACTGTCACACTGGCATGTGCACACCGTGGGCATTCAACACGCATTCCCAAAAAGGAAGACAGATGAATTAAATAAAGAGGGTGACTTCAAATATCTGCCTGGCGCTGCGTTACAAAGTCAGCAACCCCACCGCTCCCACGAATGCTAAGTTGTTTTGAATTCTAACACACAAATAGGACTAGGGCAGCAGAAAATGGAAAACACTAAAGGCTTTTCTCTTGGAGCCCACAGAAACAGATCTACACCACACACACACACCTCTCAGGGGCTTATATTCTTTTTTGTCCCCAGATTAATAGAGGATACAAACGATCAGGTTACAATGTTTGCCTTTGTAGGGTAAAGTCCCTGTTGTAAAGTCCCCAGGGAGTGTGCCACATAGACCCTTACATTTCGCTGTTAGGTGGGAGCACACCTGTCCCTCTCCACCTCCCCCTCCCTAAGTTGAACAGAGTTTTTCTCTTGCATGGGCCTGTATCAGTTCATCCACTAGCTTCAAACTTGCACTGAGTACACTGGATACAGGCTTTCCATTTTTGCAACACTTTACTTAGAAGAATATGCTTCAACTCCATCCAGGTTAATACAGAACATGTAAGTCTCCAGGGGCTTATATTCTTAAAGGTTCCCTTTTCGTGACATAGTCAACATGCCAGACTGACTTAGACCCCTAATTATTTTCTATTTTTAGATAAAATAGGGAGTTTCTCATTTCCTATCTTTTAATCCGTGTTAGTTGTTTCTTAAGACCTATCTGAACAAAACCCAGGTTGAGTCCAGTTTTTTTGCAAATATTCAACCAAGAGATAAGATGATCTGGGAGCCTGGCCTCTGTACTGTTTGACACAGGCAGTTGGCGCTGGGACATTTAATTCAAACACAGTGTTGAAGAGCAGGGGGCAGCGAGATGCCTGGTGTTTCTTTTTTCTTCTCTGTGTGTGTAGATAGTTATGGATTCCAGACAGAAACCCGACCCGCAAATCGTATCCAAACTGCTCACAAATCTATTTGTTTATAAGTGAAAATCCTTCCTTCGTGCCAGCATCACCATGTGGCGTGCACATGGGGGCTGCGGACCTCATCTGATGTATAGAAACAGACTGAAACTGCTTGTAATGCTATCTCATCTCCAAACACATATGTGAACCCGAGATTAAAAAAAAACCTATAAAAGCCCAGTTGAACTACAGAGGGACTGTAGTAAATGCAACCATGTTAAATCCACTTCAAAGAAACTCTTAAAAAGAAACTCCCGAAACTTTTCATGAATGTTTTATGGTTTATTTTTTGTATTGATGTACTTCATCTTAAAAGTGGCTCCGAGAGCTGTGGGGAACGGCTCTTCTTTCATGTCTGTGATGCTGTGAGGAGGCTTTTTGATAAGGCCAAAAAACACCTGGCCATACCGTGGGCTCAGGTGGAAATCGACGTCCCTTCCCTCCAAGTGATACTTTAAAAGAGGCCTGGCTATCTCAGACGGCCTGTCACGTCACACTTCCTACATTAGCCAACATCAACTTATTGTAGTCATTTGCAAATGAACGGACCCAAAGTGAGAAACTGTCACCATCAGTCGCAAACGTGGCTGTGGAACTACACAGGCCCCACACTCCACGGACCAAGTTCAGCAGACTCCTGAACTTCGCGGGACGGACGACAGCACCACCAGCACGTAAAGCCTAGGGGTCCGGTGAGCAGTCACGTGTCTGTCACTTAACAGTGGGGGTGCACTTGGTCTGAGAAATGCATCGTTAGACAAATTCATTATTGTGTGACCATCCCTAGAATGTTCTTGAGTCCAGGAATTCAAGGCTAAAGATAAAATAGTATTTTTTTTTTAAGTGTTTCAATGGGCCGGGCCCACAGTAGCTCACACCTGTAATCTTAGCACTCCGGGAGGCTGAGGCAGGTGATTGCTTGAGCTCAGGAGTTTGAGACCAGCCTGAGCAAGAGTGAGACCCCCATCTCTACTAAAAATAGAAAAAGTAGTGGGCACCTGTAGTTCCAGCTACTTGGGAGGCTGAGGCAAAAGGATTGCTTGAGCCCAAGAGTTTGAGGTTGCTGTGAGCTGTGACACTACAGCACTTTACTGAGTGAGACTGTCTCTAAACCAAAAAATAAATAAAGTTGCTTCAATGATTACAGAAAGGCTAGTCAAAACTGAGTCTTGAGGGTTGCTCTTAGAAACTGTCTTCATGGGGGCAGTGCCTGTGGCTCAGTGAGTTGGGCGCCAGCCCCATATACAGAGGATGGAAAGGTCAAATCTGGCCCCAGCCAAACTGCAACAAAAAATAGTCGGGCATTGTGGCAGGTGCCTGTAGTCCCAGCCTACTGAGGCAAGAGAATCACCTAAGCAATGCTGTGACGCCACAGCACTCTACCAAGGGCAACAAAGTAAAACTCTGTCTCTAAAAAAAGAAATTGTCTTGATGGCCACTTTACTCATTAAGATATATGTTGCCAACACTTGGGTCAGAAAGCATAAAAGAACATTGAAGCATTTAAAACAAAGGTCCTCAAACTTTTTAAACAGGAGGCCGGTTCACTGTCCCCCAGACCGTTGGAGGGCTGGACTGCAGGCCCCAGGTCAGCGGCTAAGCAGGACAGGTAGCAGCAGCAAAAACATCCAGCGAGCCAGATAAATGTCCCAGGCAGGCTGCATGTGGCCCGCGGGCAATAGTTTGAGGATGCCTGATTTAAAAAGTGTAAAAATAAGTACACTTGCTCACACCTGGGATATGTTCAACCTTGTAGGGTCTAAGTAGCCTCAGTCACAGGCCCACTAAGCTTGGTCACTAATCAAGTGACCATCCTGAACAAGAGTAAGACCCCCCCCCCCCACTAAAATAGAAAAAGTAGCTTGGTCTCATGGCAGGTGCCCATGGTCTCTGCTACATGGGAGGCAAGAAGATCACTTGAGCACAAGAGTTTGAGGTTGGTGTGACCTATGATGATGCCACGGAACTCTACCGAGGGTGACAAACCAAGACTCTATCTCAATAATAAATACATAAGTAAATAAATAAAGAAAATAAAGGACAAACTTTACACCTCTGAAGCAGGGGAGGACCACAGACTGGTAGGATAGGATAGAATAGAATAATTAAAATAAAAATCACATGTTTAAGAGGGAAAAAGTATGTTATGCATTAGCAGAGATCACATTTAAGGAAGAAGAAGGCTTGGGGGGGTCTTCTATTAAGTGTTAATGATCAAACAATTGGTGTTTTGGTCTAAGTTGCAAGGACCGCATTCTGTAGGAGGGAATGGATTATGTTCAAACTGAAAAAGGAGGCAATATCTGGGAATAGTATGACGAAATAAGAAAGTCTGTTTCAGATACTTTAAATTCAAAACAGCTGATGTCCTAAGCCCTTTACTCCTGCTCAGCAAGAATGAATCCCAGGGCTCCTTCTTCCCTCACACCCAATAATACGTGCTCCTCAGAGATGTGCTCAGCACGCTTAAGGATTGAAAAGCCGTATCTTTTCATCCTTTTTCTTGTTTGACAAACTTCCCCTTCTCTAAAAAGAAAATGCTCCCTCAAAAGAACATAAAAATAGCATGTTTAAGTAGGAGATATTCCACTAACCATGACCATGAACCAAAGTTTGGAAAGTAAGGAGGGAGGGACTCCAACTACAATTCTAACTTTATACAAAAATGCATGTGACACTGCCAGGCGTGGCGGCGTACACCTATAGTCTGAGCTGGTCAGGAGGCTGAAGCGAGGGGATCACTTGAGGCCAGGAGTTCAAAGCTGCAGTGAGATCTGATCATGCCTACAAATGGCCACAGCACTCCGGCCTGGGCACTTAGCAGATCTCAGCT
>CAUYQV010179807.1:0-10580 GCA_963574575.1 Galagoides demidoff
TGTGGTCCCAGCTACTTGGGAGGCGGAGGCAGGAGACTCACTTGAGCCCAGGAGTTGGAGGTTGCTATGAGCTGTGATGCCATGGCACTCTACCCAGGGGGACAGCTTGAGGCTCTGTCTCCAAAAAAAAAAAAAAAAAGAAGAAAAGAGTGCCATGTAGGACTCTGATAATCACTAAAAAGTAGAAAGTAAAACCCTGTTTTCTTCTGGAAGACACTTTGGGAACTTTGTTGTTTGCCAGTCAGTCATCAAGCCTTTTTAGTTGGGAGTGAGAAAGCCTGAGAGAAAAGCTACTTTCTGTCTTTCTTTCTTTTTTTTTTTTTTTAGAGACAGAGTCTCACTTTATCACCCTCGGTAGAGTGCAGAAGCATCACAGCTCACAGCAACCTCCAACTTCTGGGCTGAGGCAATTCTCTTGCCTCAGCCTCCTGAGTAGTGAGAAGAGTTAGTTTCTCAAGGAGAGTTGCAGTGTTCCAAAGGAGCCTGTAAGTGCGAGTTACTGCTAGAGGAGGTAGAGGTATGTTGAGGGGGAGTGTGACCCAGGTACCTGGGATCAGGTCAAATAGGTGTCAGGGATGCCCACAGCATGGTGCCACCCAAGGGCTCCTAAAAGTGGCTATAAGGCCCCAAGTGGCCCCTTGGAAGATCTGTCCTGGGCCCCAGAGCTCCACTGCTGTAATCTCAGGGCAAAGTCACTGCTCACAATAGGCCCTGCAGGTATGGCTCACTCAGCTTTTGAACAATCTTTTTTTTTTTTTTTTTGTTGGAGACAGTCTCACTTTGTCACCCTTGGTAGAGTGCAGAGGCATCACAGCTCACAGCAACCTCAAATTCTCAGGCATAAGAAATTCTCTTGCCTCAGCCTTCTGTGTAGCTGTGATTATAGGTAGACACCACAATGCCTGGCTATTTTTGGAGATGGGTTCTTGCTCTAGGGCAGGCTGGTCTCGAACTTGTGAACTCAGGTAATCCACCTGCCTTGGCCTCCTAGAGTGCCAGGATTACAGGTGTGAGCCACTGCACCCAACCAATCATTTTCTTTGAGTTAAGTTTTGCTTCCACCCAGCTCTCCTAGCTCTGCACTGTTTGTTTTTCTGTGGAAGAGGGACCACTCTTGCCAAGGGCTCTGCAACACAGGAGTGGTTGAGACAGAGGACACAGTGAAGAGGGCTGTGCTTTTTCATCTGGATATGACCTCAAAAACTTAGAATCCAGAGAGATTTAATCTCTGCCATAGAGGAGGGAGCCCTCTAAGTATAAACAACACTAGTGAAGTCTCGGAGGACCAAATATCCATTCTAACCCAACCCAGTTTTTCTCTACCTAGGTGGTCTATAATGTCACCAAGCGGAATCCACAGACTAAACTGGTGTAACTGGTGTTGACCACGTTGAGTGGCCTCAGAGGTGCTGAGAAGTCCCACAGGTGTCTAGAGTTACTCCCTAGTTCTGGCTGGTTACACCCTGGGATAGCAGACCCTGGAAACCTGTGAGGGTGTGTAGCGTGTCCAGAGACAAGCATCTGAGTAAGGCATCCACCCAGGGACCTGTGTCTGTCAGGAAAGAGGCTCTGGTGCTCACGTGGGAATGTGGGTATCTGAATGTTTATCTGCATGGAGGACATGTCTGTGTAGGGTGTGCAGCTCCCCATGTGGTGTATGTGTGTCTGGCATGCTGTGTGTGTGTGTATTCTTCTCTGTGCTCCTGAGTGTGATCTGTTTGAGTGTTATATACCTGTATGTATCTGTGTTCTTGCCAATCAGCAGGAGGAGCGCCCTTAACTACCACTTCTAACAGTTCTCAAGCTCTCTGAAAGATCTCCAGACCACAATAGCCCTACTCATTGCTAAATACTATTTCCTCCTTCATTTTTCCTTAGTAGCATCTTTCCTGCTCTATGGGGAACAGCTATATCAAGGTTCACAAAGACTCTTTGGACCCAAGGAATGCCAGTTCATTGCTTCTTCTCCAGTGAGGAAGGTCTCTAGGCTGTGGATAGTCAAGGTAGCAACTGAGCAATGTCAAGATGGGTAAGAGAGTGGGTTGAAGCGGCCGAGGTCTGGGGAGATCAGAAGATACGCTGCATCGGTGGCTAGCTCCAAAAGGTGTCATACAGGGCAGGGGAAAGAGCTTGGCCTTACTTCACAGTCTCTCCAAGACCTCTGTACCTTTCACTGCCCAAAGGGAGCAGCACCGTGTGTGTGGAATCCCACAGCTGCTGACTCCCACTGATCAAGCTGGTCAGAAGGCAACTTTCACAGCTTCATTAAACAATCTGTGAGGGGGAAATACTCAGAGACTCTAAAGCAGGTGGTATGGGAAGATGTGATCGGACAACAGGAGCAGAAGCTTCTTTTTCTCTGGATTACCTTAAAATACTTGTCTAGGATTTCACTGTAGTTGCTGCCTTTAGAGAACCAGCCGTCTGGGATGATCTCAGCTTCTAGCCACTGGATGAGGCGACGCCGGAGCTCATCACGGTTGGACTGATAGCAAACGACTGCGGGAAAGGGAAGAATGGCAGCTGAGTGGTACAGGGAGGACCCCAATGTCATCTGGGGGCTCAGTGCCTGAGGCTCCGCACATGTTATCCCATTGGCTCTTCACAGCACCCCACGAGTATAAGGTTATCACATCTAGGGTATATAGCAGGAAAGTGGCTAGCCCAGAACTCAAGCTCACATCTCTAAAACACTTATGAAGATAAGACTATTTAAACAGAGAGATTTGATTGCTTAGGTGAGAAGTAAGTAGAGCAGAAAAATAAAGGACATTTTCATTAACTTTAAAAAAGCTGAAGGGGGAAAAGAAATCAATCAATAGAGTAGCTCTCTTGGCTCAAAGATGAGCTGAAATGATACATGAATAAATGAAAACATTGCAACCCTTTATCACCACTGATTTTTGGATTCTCTCTATACAGTTTCTCTTTTTCTCACCGACTAGGTCTATCAAAACTCCTCCACTTAAAATTCTGCACTACCTGCCTCATCCTTTATTATAACCTCAGGATGTGAGGCCAAGGATGGGCCATGGTGAAGCCCTGCTCTGGAGAGCTGTCGTAACACATGGAAACAGGGGGGACTGAGAGTCAGGTGGATGGGGAAGCAGAGGAGAGAAGGGCTTGAGAGTAGCTCCTGGAAGACACTTGTTAGAGTGTTCAAAGGCCCATTCCCACTGGGCCAGGAGAATGAAATCTGGACATTCTTCCCCACTTTGCCCCCTCCTAGCTGTGTCATTTGTGGAAACTTACTCAGCCTCTGTGAGCCTCATGTTTCTCATCCATAAAGTAATTACAGCAAGATCTACCTCATGAGGTTATTGTGAGAGTCTAAGCAAAGTATATGCTAAAGGACTCTACAACTATAAATCATGATGACATTTTAATTCTTATGAATAGAAAACCATACAAGAAGTCTTACTGGCATTTCCAGTTATCCCCTTTCAAAAAGAGTTGTGTCTTCTAATTCTGCTAGTCCCAGAACTTGAGCATATCTTGCAGGGCACTGAAAGATGGACTCAGTGGCTTTCCTGTTCTTGCAGTTCAGTCACTGCTCAGAAAAAATGGGAAGACACAACCACAGCCAACATTCTGACCCACCAGCTGCTTTACTTGGCAAACACAAAAAAGAAAAAAAAAGTAGCTTTGCAGCTTTTCTGAGCTGTGTTGAGGAGGGATCAGTTCTGGGTCACAAGTTCTGACACACAGAAGATCTTGTGAGCTTGGCAGGGAGTGTGGAACAAAAATTTCCGTCATGAAAAGAATTTCCTCTCTGAGCTACACACAGTAGGAAAAATAGGCACTCACCTGGGCTGGCAGACGGACTTACAGATTTCTTCTCTGCAAGATAAAAGGAAAAAACATGTAATGCAAAGTGAAGGAAAAAAATGTGTATTTCCAGGATTAAAAGTGCCCCACACTTTGGAGGCTGCTTACAACTCTTTCATCATTTTGTCCTGAATATTTACTTCCTTTCCTTCCTCAGGGGCCCAAGTATCCCCATACTTGGGGATCTTTTCTTTGCTGCTTTGTTTGATGTTTTGGGTTCACTGAGGTGCATTTCTTGTCTAATGCCTCCTCCTGTTGGGTTGAGGGGTCACCATGACTTTGAGAATTCATATAGAGGTAGTTCCCAGGGTACCATCAACTAGGAAATGCTTCTTATTTCTCCAAGGAAGAACAGGCTGAGAGGAGTCGCTCAGCCCTTGGTAAAGGGCTGACATCTAATTAGCAAAAGCTTGGGACTTCTTCCCTCTGACCCAATGGCAATGGTTTTAGCACAAAATAGAGAATCATTAACACTACCAGGGTTAAGAGGTACACAAATTAGAAAGCATGGAAAAGTACCATTTAGCTAATTTCCTATCCTCACTGATGATTGACATGGTCACCTTACCTACCATCCAGCTGCAGACCGTGCTGGAAAGTGGTCTGATGCAGGGAACCTTGGGCAGGGGCCTGGGCAAACCCAGCAGACTTGTGAGTGTCGGGAGGAGGCATCTACAACCACCTGGGTGGCTGCCATAGCGCTGGGCAGCTGTGATCGTGGTGGAGAGCCCATGTGGTCAGCCAGGCCACACTGATCTGTTCCCTGGTTCCCCACAATTACCACACAGTGGCGAGAGCATGCCTTACTTACCCTTGCAGTGTCCATCGTAATCAACCTGGATTTTGGATCCAGTGAGGCAGGCATCTCGATGCAATTCACAGTGGTTGAGGTAGGTCTTGCCGTTACTGCCACACACAGGCCTCTTGTGAGGTTTGCATTGCTGAAACAGACCCGCAAGAGGATGTTTGTGCAGTCATGGGTACTGACATACACATACATACATGCACACAGGTACATGTGATACATACACAGAGCCATCCTATGAGAGGACTCCCCACCAACAGAGATAGAGCCTCTACCCCACCAGGCACAGGGAGCCTCACTCTGGCTTGATCTAACAAACCCTGGACTCTACCTTACTTCACGTTGGGCACTCCATCACCTCCCAGTCACCCATGGCCCTCTGTGCCAATCCTGGTCCAGGGTCAACTCTTCTATTCAGTGAAGAAACAGACCCCCTGCTATGGTTTGAATGTTTGTGTCCTGGCCAAAATTCATGCTGAACAACCTATGAATATTAAGAGGTAAGGCCTTTGGGAGGTGATGGGGTCATGAGGGCTTCTGCCTTGTAAGGCCTGTGTAAAGAAGCTCCACATGGCGTTTGAGCCTTCCACCTTTCTGCCATGTGACATTGCAATGTTCCAGGTGCCATCATACACACGGGGATGAGGCCCTCACCAGACATCATCTCCATTTGGACTTCCCAGCCTCCAGAACTATGAGAATGAAATATTTATTATTTATAAATTACCCAGGCTCAGGTATTTTATTACAGCAGCATAAACAGACTAAGACACACCCTTCCCACTATCAAATGAGCAGAGAAGGCATTTTATAAGAAGTCAGGAATTTGGCTTCCCTGACACCTTAGCACTTTGGAAAAAGTCACTGAGCCAAAGAAAGTCACTTTGGACGATCTAAGATCCTTCAAATTTCAAAAATCTAAGCTACAAAATAGGCAGACCAAGTGCTGGGAATGTGGAAAGACAGGCAGGCAGGCACACACAGGGACGCGTGCACACACACACTCTCCAATTCTTCTGGGGTCTCACTATAAGGATATCTTGTTTTGTTTAGTATTTTGGAGCTACTTTGTTTGTTTTCCTCCCAATCTCACAACCCCTGTTGTGAAGCTGGGGGCAGGAGCCCCTGAGAGTCTGTGCAGGGCCACAGAGAATCATTATGGACAGAGAAATGGAATAAAGTTCCCTTGGCAACTAGATTCTGCCCTGGCTATTAAAGATGCCAAGATCGTGGGCAAACTAGGTTTCTTTGGATTTTTGTGTTTTTTTAAAGGGGGAAAGAAATTCAACTCAGACCTAATAAAAGGACTGAAACAAGAAAGCGCAGACATGGTGGAAACCAGCACAGAGCACTGGAGCTGGAAGGCAGCCCACCCTTCCCAACTGATGGGTGAGGAGACCAAAGTCCAGATACATGAACTTTACTCATTTTACTATGTTCTGGGCACCGAGCAAAACCAAATGTGCTATCTATTGGGAATTAGTTTGTTCAGAATTACACAACTAGATGTGGCTGAGCTGAGACTAGATGTCAGATTGCCAGAACCTGAGTGGGGCTCAGGTCACCACACTGTGGCCAAGTACCCTTCCAGTGAGGCTCTCCCAGAGCAAATGGACCCCCACAGAATCTGGTTTTTAAGTTTCCAACTTGAGAGACTCCTTTCTGAGGCAATGGATCAGGATCCTTAACCTGGGGGTTAAGTATTTAATTAGCAAAAAGATGTGTTTCCAGGCTATGAGTTGGTTTGGCAAAAAAGAGGGAGAAAGTGCATAGAAGTGGGAGAAAGTTACAGTAACACAGAAAACCACGTGGAACAGTATGCACGTGTGTTAACACCAGTTATCACAGACAAATGAGGTTATGGAGGGTTGTGGGGGAAGATTATTAATTATATGTCTGTAAAAATGTCCGTACTATTTGACTTCTATGACGTAACTATTAATTTTTTAACTTAAAAAAATCTTAACACATTTTTTAAAAAGGAAATATTCCTGCATTAAAAATCAGGCATCTGTTTTTTAACCCTTGGGATAAAAATTCCACCTGTCTTTCAGATGGATGAAGTGCACTTTTACAAAGAGAACGAAATCATTGGCCCTGCCCTGCTGACTGGCGGCTCCCACAAGGCAACCCCACTGCCCTGGGCCACTATCGTCTGGCTCCCGACACCAGGACTTACCTCGATGCAGAGGCAGGTGGGCTCTCCTTTCTCTGTGACTGCACATTCCCGGCCGGCCCCACAAAACACATTGGCACAGATCTTGGATTTGCTCCTTAGTTCTTCCTACAACATAATCATAAAAGAAACCATGTTACTGAGATGGAGCTCATCACAAGAGGAGCCAATGGGGGTGAAGTGATTACCTTTCAGGCTTTGGTCTGGGATTGTGGCCCATGCAAAGGGTCCTGAATAGCCAGAAGTTGCCTCAAACAGTCAGTGCCATATTCCTAGGCACTCCTCTCTCTAAGATTGCTTCTCAAAGAGTAGGAGTTCTTTTCTTGAATGCTTCCTTTCTTCTAAAAATGTTTATTGAACACCTATTTTATGCCAACACTGTGCTGAGGGTTGGAGGTACATAGGACAGTCCCTGTCCTCAAGAAGTTCCATGACCGGCACTAGAAACTCACAAAGAAAGAGACATTTGGAAAGCAATATGGAAGAGCAATAACAGGAGCACCTGCAGGCTGCGGTGTGAGGGCAGACGAAATGGTCAAGGGTACAATGGCTAACTGACTCCTGAAGATAAGAGTTACAGGTGGAAATGGAAATGCTGGAGAGAAATATGAATATATGAAGGACCCCTACCTCACTAGGTGGTGTTCAAGGCAATGCCATCTCAGAGAATGATGGGTAAACCAACCACTAAGAACTCGGATTTGTTATGGACCTATTTGGCCCCTGTTCACATCTGGCACTGGTTTCAAGATTCAGAGAGCCAAACCACCTGATTGGCAGTAGAACTATCTGCAAACCATTTGCTGGTCAGGCATTCATATCCAGACATATGCAGCAGAACTTACAAGGCAGGAAAGTCTCATTGTATGCCCCCTGCAAATATGGGTATGGACAAGCATTAATCTGTTGGTGACACATTCCCCCCTCCCATTCATTGGTGGCACAATCCCACATCATTTACCGCTTAGCCTAGAAGTAGTGGTAGTTAACTAATGGAGAATGTAATTTCTCCAGCTGTTTGCTGGGCAAAGTCACCAGAAACCTCCAGGCCCAAGCTGACTAGATTGGCATTGGCTGTGACCAAATCAACAAGGATGCTAGGAGATGCAATGAGGCTGCAAAACCAGCTGTGGGAAAGGCAGGGGTGGAACCCAACAGCCCACCCTCCAAGCTACGTCTACCATGTCATATAGAGAACTCACAGCCACAAAGCTTGCAACAGTAAAATTCTTAAAGTTGGCAAATGTTTCATATCCAAGATCAGGTTTAAAAAAAAAAAAAAAAAGCAAAAACCTAAAGTAGATACTTCAGAGCTGAGGGGCTGCGTCCAATACAGTTGGTCTGCTGCCACCCACAGGCTGTTCTGCAAACTCCAGGTTATTGTTTCCTGTGCAAAGCCGCCTGCCTGCCACGCAGGGCTCCCATTGGTCTAGAAACTGTTTTCATGCTCACATTTCATTGGCTCCCATGCTGTTGCTAAACCAATTCTTTTTTGGATGTTGCTAAGGAGAATTCGATAAAGCTGGCAGGCGGGGAAGAAAAGAGGAAGTAATTCCCAGAAGGCTAGCCTTACTGCAGAGCAGTTGTTTCCTAAACAGGGAGTGGAGAACAAATCAAGCATATTCTCCAGGCAGGGGCCCCTTGTGATAACTATGCCTGGGAAATGGAAGGCAACATTAAAAGGAAAGAGGAAAAGATTACTGTGGGCCAATATAAAACAATTTCAGATAAGATCACTTTCTTTTCCTCCCTCCACCCTAACCAAGGGATAAGGACAAATATGCACCCCCATGGGTGTGTCTTGAGTTACAGACACACAAATGCACAATAAAGCATGTGCAGACATCTGCCTGCATGCACACACTACACACAGCTCCACAGGCAAACCCCCACCAACCTCCACCATCTAACCATGGGTCCTTAACCAGAGATTTTCATTCTTTCAGCCTCATGTTTCCTCATCTCTAAAACAAAGGTAAATACCAGTCCTGTCCTGGTATTAAATGAAAGAATGTATTTGTAAGTACATCATAAACCATAAAGCAAGCTGCCTGTGTAAAGTGTTATTAATGGGAATGCCTTATAGAGCTGCTTGCAGAAAAGCCTGTGGCATTTATGGAGCCTTTTATCTTACACTGTTGTTTTTACTGAGTATTAAAAATAAGACTTTTTATTTACAGGTTGAATTCAACCCGACTCACTTTTCAAAAATAGTTCCTCAAAAATTCACTTGAAGAAACAGATTACCTTTGATTTAAGTTGTAACAACTAATATTTGAATAGTATAATTAAAATCTGCAAAGTGTTTTCATACATGATTTCACCTTACTGTGCAGACAACCCGGCACAAACATGTGTATTATTATTAACTCCATTCTGTGGATGAGAAAACTGAAGATCTGAAAGGTAAAATAACTTGGTCAAGGTTCCAAAGGCAGAAATGAGAGGAGCGAGGGTTCCAACCCTATCTTCAGACCGTATGTAACTAAGCTCCCATTATTAAATATCTGGCATTCTACTGAGTGATTTTTATTGTATGTTATTTAAGTTTTACAATAATGCCCTAAGTTCAGCATCATTATTATCCCCAGAAAAAACTGAGATTTAAAAACTAGAAAGTGGTGGAGCCAGGGTTCTACCCAAGCAAAAGGAAAGCAGTTTTTATTTGATGTATTTTCACATTCTTAAAGTTAAGAAAATTATGACAGGGATGTGAAATGTGTAATTAGCAAGTGTTGGGAGAAAGTGCATTAGAGATTTAGATGTGAATTACCCATGTGCCACCTCTATTCCTTGTTTGCCATGATCATGGGCATGGTACCCTCTTTAGACCTCAGTTTCGTTGTGTGTGAAGGGAAATACTACTTGAAGGGCTGTTGTGAGGATTAGATGAGACATACTGAATGCACCACACAACTGAAAGTGGCTACTATTCCAGCAGGCAATTTACTTTCTGACAATTTTCCCACTGAAACACTGTCATCAGCACCTTGGGCTGTCCTTTCCTCATTTGCCCCCCCACCCCGTCCTCCCTTACACTGGAATGAAAATACCAATCAGGAAGACTGAATGAATGGAAAAAACAAAGGGTCTATCAGCCCCTGGTGGCTTGTTTGAAGAGCACATAGAGAGGTGGGAGCCACCCTTACACACACAATCATTCCTCTTTGCAGGTGACATGTCTGTCAATAGGTGGCAATCTCTCTCTTTGTGTCGCACAGCCCAGAGCCGCAATGCAGAGGCACAGCCTTAGCAGCTCTGTCCTCCCAGGGAGAAGTGTCAAGGGAGTACAGGGCAGGTGCCCACAGGCACTGGCAGGGGGATCTGCCAACTTGGGAAAGGTCTCGCCTGCAGTCTCACAGCCCTCCCCGGCTCTCCGCATTCAGAGGCATGTTTTAATACAGAAATCAACTATGACGGCAATTTCTCCAGGGAAGTGGCCTTCGAAAGCCCTCTCCAAGCCCTATCTTCTCTGGGAGTGGGAGAGGCAGCTGCATCCCTGAAGTGCCTAGCAAGTTCCTTAGGGTAGTAGATGGTATCATCTATCTACTGAGTGACTGATTCTGAGTGGAGGAAAATAATGCCTTTTTTTTTTTTGAGACAGAACCTCAAGCAATCCCCCTGGGTAGAGTGCCATGGCATCACAGCTCATAGCAACCTCCAACTCCTGGGCTCAAGGGAGTCTCCTGCCTCCGCCTCCCAAGTAGCTGGGACCACAGGCGCCCACCACAACACCCGGCCATTTTTTGGTTGCAGCCATCATTGTTGTTT
>CAUYQV010179808.1:0-15572 GCA_963574575.1 Galagoides demidoff
AATCCAGTGGTGAAAATTAGGGGTTTTTTTCAATAAAAATAATGCTGAAACAATGAGACAGCCATATGCAAAAAACAAAAAAAAAAAGGAACAAGGCAAGGCCCTCCTCCCCCCAGGGTGGCTGAGAACGTGCTTCCCAGCCACGTTCCCAGGCCCCCTTCTTCCCCCTAGGGTTGCCAAGAACAAGCTTCAGGTACAAGGAAAAAAAGTCCCAAGTTTCACAAAACCCCCAAGTTCTCAGTAGATGAACAATGGTGGAAAACTCACTGAGACTTGATTAATTACTGTTATATAACCATAACCATTGTGATATGAAATGTATCCATTGTCAACTGAAACTGTATTAATTATTGTTCCATTGCTGTATCTGTAACTACCTGAGTTGTAACCCCCCTTAACCAGCCACGTTTCACTTCTGTAATATGCTTACACAAAGCCTATAGAAGGTAACTCACACTCTCACTGTGTGCTGACTGTCCGGAGCAGCAGCCCCTGTGGCAGGTAAAATAAATTACCAATTAATTAACCTAAGTGGGGGTCTGAGTCTATTTTTCCAGGTCCCCTAAGTTATTTCAATATTGGTAGCATTCTAGTCTCTGCATCAATACATTTGAATACTTTATTTTACTTATTATTTATTTATTTATTTATTTTTGAGACAGAGTCTCACTATGTCGCCCTGGGTAGAGCACTGTGGCATCACAGCTCACAGCAACCTCCAACTCTTGGGCTTAAGCGATGCTGTTGCCTCAGCCTCCCAAGTATCCGGGACTACAGGCATCTGCCATAACACCCGGCTATTTTGGGGTTGTAGCTGTCATTGTTGTTTGGCAGGCCCGGGCTGGATTTGAACCTGCCACTTCCAGTGTGTGGGGGTGGTGCCCAAGCCACTGAGCTACAGGCGCTGAGCCTGCATTTGAATATTTTAGTATAGAGTCCACATTTAAATAAGATCCTGTGGTATTTGTCTTTCTGCATCTGGCTTATTTCACTAAGCATGATGTCCTCCAGGTTAATCCACATGGTTGCCAACAGCAAGATTTCTTCCTTTTTGAAAGCTGAATAATATTCTGTCGTATGTGTATACTATGTTATCTTTATCTGTTCATCCATGAATGGACATTTAGGTTGTTTCCATGTCTTAGCTGTTGTGAAGCCTGCTGCATTGCATGTGGGGGTATAGATATTTCTTCAAGAGCCTGATTTCAATTGCTTTGGATATATACTGAGAAGTAGAATTGCCAGATCATACATGGTAGGTCTATTTTTAATTTTTTGAGAAAACTCCATACTGTTTTCTCTAGTGGTCACCCTGTAATAACACATACGCATATACTCCTGTAGTCTTTTACTTGTATGCATATATATTTTTTACATAGTGGATAATCCTGTGACTATTTTTAAATTGTATGTATATGATGAGTATTTTCCTATAGCCCTTCATAGATTGGCAGATCTATGTTGATTACCTTGGTGGTTCCAGTTTTTCCCTATTTTAGGAATTATTTTCATTATTATTATTTATAATATTACAATTAAATCCTTGAATATTTATTTATGCCTTGGGAAAACCAATGATTGGTTGCATTGTCAATAAGAAGTAGGGGAGAGATACATGGTTCCATTTGTACATAAATACTGCCAACTCTCTCTTCCTAATGTTTGGGCTATACTGGTACCAAAAGAGTCTGAGTCAGCCCATTTTCCCTCACCGTGACCTTCAACATAGATAATGGGATGGTTCAGACGGCAAGTCAGAGGAGTAAGCAGGCTACTGATTGGAAGTTGACCGTTGTACAGGGCCACAATCGCAGACTTTAGGCTCATCAGACAAATTTGAAATCCAACTTCACCGCACTAACCGTGACTTTGAGTTCATCATTTCTCCTCTCTGAAACTCCATTTAATCATATGTAAAAATGGGAATAAAGGTATACCTCAGTGATATGGCAGGTTCAGTTGCAGACTGCCACAGTAAGCCGAGGTCCCACAAATGTTTTAGTTTCCTGGTACATGTAAAAGTTATGTTTATATTGCACTTAGTCAATTAAGTGTACAATCGAATTATGTCCAGAAAACAATGTACATACCTTAATTTAAAAACATTTTATTGCTAAAAAAGTGTTAACAATTAACTGAGCCTTCAGTGAGTTATAATCGTTTTGCTGGTGGAGGGCCTGCCTTGGTGTTGAAGACTGCTGACTGATCAGGGTGGTGACTGACCAAGGTTAGGGCGGCTGTGGCAATTTCTTCAAATAATACAACAATGAAGACTGCTGTGTTAGTGGACTCTGCCTTTCACAAAACATTTCTCTACAGTAGGTGATGCTGTTTGATAGCACTTTACCCACAGTAGAATGTTCAAAATTGGAGTCAGTGCTTTGAAACCATGCCACTGCTTTTATCAAGCAAGTTCACGTAATATTTTAAATCCTTTGTCTTCATTTCCATGACATCTGCAGCATCCTCATCACGTGAAGAGTCCATCTCATGAAACAACTTTCTTTGCTCATCCATAAGAAGCAACTCCTCATCTCTTCAAGTATTATCATGAGACTGAAGTAATTCAGTAGTGTCTTCAGGCTCCACTTCTAATTCTAGTTATGCTGCTATTTCGACCGTATCTGCAGTGACTTCTTCCACTGAAATACTGAACCCCTCAATGTCACACATGAGGGTTTGAATCGTCTTCCAAATTCCTGTCAATATTGATATGTTGACCTCTTCCCATTAATCACAAATGTTCATAATGGTACATAGAATAATGTATCCTTTGCAGAAGGTTTTCAATTTTCTCTTCCCTTATACATCAGAGGAAACCCTATTTATGGTAGCTATGGCCTTACAAAATGAACTTATTAAACAATAAGACTTGAGTTGACGTTACTTTTGGTCCATGGGCTATAGAATGCTGTGTTCGCGGCACAAAAACAACATTAATCACCTTGTATGTCTCTATCACAGCTCTTGGGTGATTGGTTGCATTGTCAATAAGAAGTATGTAACATTTGAAAGGCATCTGAGTCCCATAGTGGACTCAAAATATTCCATAAACTATGACATAAACAGATGTGCTGATATCCAGGGTTTGTTCCATTTACAGAGTACAGGTAGCCTAGGTTTAGCAAAATTCTTAAGGACCTCAGGATCATCCAGACAGAAAATCCACAGTGAAACATTAGATTCACCCCACACAATAGACCAAAGGGACCTAATAAATATTTACAGAATATTTCACCCAACAGCTGCAGAACTCATGGTCTTCTCCACAACTCATGAATTATTCTCAAGGATAGAACATATATTAGGCCACAAAAGAAATTTCCAGAGTTTCCAAAAATTAAAAAAACTGAAATCAAACCAAGTATTTTCTCTGACCACAATGGAATAAAACTAGAAGTCAATAATAAGAGAAACATTAGGAAATATACAAACACATGGAAATTAAGCAATATGCTCCTAAATGACCAGCGGGCCAATGAAGAGATTAAGAAGAAAATGTTAAGGGCTGGGTACTTAAAATTCCTAGCACTTTGGGCCAAAGGGAGGGGGTGGTGAGTCGCCTGAGCTCAGGAGTTTGAGACCAGCCTGACCAAGAATGAGACCCCATCTCTAAAATATAACCAGGTGTTGTGGCAGGCACCTATAGTCCTAGATACTTGAGAGACTGAGGCAAGAGTATTGCTTGGACCCAAGAATTTGAGGTTGCTGTGAACTATGATGCCACAGTACCTACCAAAGGCAACAAAGTGAGACTTAGTCTCAAAAAAAAAATAGAAAATTTTAAATATCTCAAAAAAAAAGGAAAACAAAATCACAAAATTTTGAAGCCTGTGGGATACAGCAAAAGCAGTAATAAATGGAAAATTTATAGCAATAGGTACCTACATCAAAAAAGTAGAAAAACTTTAAATAAACAACCTAAGGATGCATCTCAAAAAACTGGGAAAGCAAGAGCAAAGATGAAGATGATGGCTGAGGGGCTTGGTGGTTAGAGTTGTGGTCCTCTTTTCTTTGACTTTATTGGTTAAGTTCGGTCTCCAGGTTGGAGGTTGTGTAGCTGCTACAGTAGAACGTGGTTAATTATTCAAGTGGCTATTTAATTCAGTCTCTTTTAGTTTTTAGGAGTTTCTGTTAGCAGAGGATTGATGAAGTTTTTTGAACAATACTGACGGCAAGGTTTACATTTAATTAAAGTTTGTTTCTTGGCAGAGTTTACTATTTTTTGTTTTTATGGCTTTGTTTATATATATTACAAATTTTTAATAGGTGACTTTTGTTGAGGCCAGTTCCTAAGTCCCATTTAACAGATTATTTTAGTACAGACTAGGTTGGGATTTAATATAAGTGAGTTACAGCTTTTTTTTCTTTGAATTAATTTTTTTCTCTAATTTTTTTTTATTAAAGACAAATTATAGCAGAACTAATTTAGTTGTTAAGATAAACTGTACCTTTAGTATACTGATTATTTGCATAAAGTGCAATAAGAATAATTATTATTTGGACTCTTTTTAAAATTGGCTTTGCTGGAACTTTTTATGAGGAATTTTTAGGTTAGATTCTTTAAAAGTCTCTCATGAGCCCAGGTTTTATCTGTGCCATTAGATACTTGTATGCATTGGGTAAATTTTTTTTTTGAAGTTCCCAAGCATATTTCGACCCCCAGATCTGTCAGGAAGTTACCTTTGTTACTTACTACAGATCAGGAAATGTTACTGATGGGTATCTGGCCAGTTTTTCAGAGGGCTTTTTATTGGCTTCATAAAGTCAACTTTAATTTTTTAATGTAGTCCGGACACTTCTGGAAATGTTATTCCAGCCAAAGCCTTGGTAAAATAACTAGTGTCTTTATCACGTTTTATAGAACAAAACAGATTTTTATTGAACTTATGTAAATAACTGTATTGTTAGAAATTAAGAATATGTATCAGTGACTTGTAGAGTTGGAGAAATTAAGGAGAGAGAAAAAATATATGTTTTAAACTTTGCTTATAAGTATATACATTGCTTGAGATATTACAAATAGCTCAAAAGACAGAAAATTATTTTTTTGACTTCTGGAAAACAAAACACAGGAAGAACCAACAATATTTTAAACAAAAAGCCATAATAATTTAGTTTAGTTTTATGTAACTAATTTCTGTTCTGTTTGAAACTAGATTAGTAATATTTGTAGACATGTTAACTTTTCAATGAAAGTTTTAAAAATCTGAAGGTACTTAATTTTTGAAAACATTAGGAATTTGAATTTGAGCGAATTCCTCAGTTTTTTTTAATATTTTTTTTTAGGATGAACTTTGAACTTAGTTACATAAAAAACACTTTCCTTTTAGATGAATTAAAATTGTTACTGACAGTACATGTTAGGACAGACTAATGTTTTACAATATTGGAATATATATATATATATAATAACCATAATTTACACAAAATTAATTACCATTGTATATCTGACAATGCTTTCCATACACTTTTAATAAATTAAATAAGTTTAATTTGTTTTTTAGGTTTAGAATCTGCCAGTCTCGGTTCATGTGGCAGGGCCATAACTATTGTGCTATGGGCACCAAACTTTGAATTTAGAGTTTTTACTTTGGAAGTTTTGTCAAATATTAAAGGTTTAAAACATTTGTTTAAACAGAGTTACAAGTTAAAATATTTTGAAGGCAATACATAATCAACTGGATTACATGTAAATTTTTTACAAAGTCTTTTTTATGAGTTTACTTTTGTTTTGCATTTTACCTTTTTTTAAAAATCACACAATATTCTTTCCTTATACGATGTCACTTTTTTGGTCCAGTTTTTTTTTACTCCCTAAAATTTATTTTTTTTAAAAACAGTATTACAGTTAACTATTTACTTATCAAACTGATAATTAGAAAGTTTTAAAAGGCAAGAATTTTTCACAAAGACCCAGTTGTGGTTTTTTTTAGACAATTAAATTATTACATTTTACAAATGAGAGACATTTTATGAAATATAACATTGATACGGGATTTTTTTTTTAATCAGAGCTAAACAGAAAATCTTTATTTTTCAGGCTCAGGTAAGTTTAGAAATCAGATTTTTATTTCCAGGCACAAACACATTGCAGGTTATACTTTCTGAGTCCTAGTAAGGTTATGAATAAAGCAGTTTTAAACATTTGGAAGGTTTTATTTTGAGTAGGGAGTACACATCATAATTTTTCCAGATAAAAATTGCGAAAACTTAACCCTGCTGTGCGAGGCCATATTTATTCATTTGTTAGAATACCCATTCAGTTTGTAAAGGCATATTTCTGTTTATAAATGAGGCAATTTATTAACTCAGCCTCATTTGTTTTAATGTTTCTTGTTGGCACCTATCCGGCAATTCTGTTTAGATTTCTCTGTCCTTAAGGTGTCAATTTGCAGCCCCCCATTTTGTTTCTTTTCTACCCTTTTCAGTCCCTTCAGGGTTTGGAGAACCCAGTGGGCCACACTTTTGGAATCAAATGGCTGGGCATGATGCCATTTCTCTGACACCTCCCATAAATAGCTAAATCCTGCAAAGTAGAGGCAGTGAGGTGGGAAAGCCAGGCAAAAAGAGTAGGCAAGTTTGAAAGGAATCAAAACTGTCTTTACTATGTCTGAATTTTTTAGCCAGTCGTAGCTACTGCTGCCAGTGACAACCCTGTCATTTGCACAACTGGGAACAAAAGTGCAACAAGAAATGTGATCAGATGACAAAATAAATGTACTAACAAGTTATTATAAAAATCTACCTGATTACCCCTTTTTTTGACTGATGGCAACTCAGAGTATTACAGCCAGGTAATTGTTAAACAGAAAAAAGGAGGGGCCTAAAAGTTTGGTGATGATGGGGCATCAAAGAGTTAGGGGGATACTAAGCCCAATATCAGGTCAAAGAGGCATCAGACAGTGAGGGGTGTTAGAAGGGGTCAGGTCTTGAAGGGTTCCTTGAAAGAAAAAATTTGCAATTCATTCACAAATGTTTTCAAAACTGTTTCAGGCTGAGACTAGTCTTTTAATAAACACTGAACAAATGTCATAAAACAACAATAGTTTACATTTACTTTTACACTTTAGTACCTTTAGAATCAGAACCAGAACACATTCTTATACACTTTTTAACAGGCCTGTGAATGATTTAATACTTTGGGGGTTGATTGAACTCCCACTTTTATTTTAATAGCATTTCTGGTGACGGGTGTTGATATATATTTCTGGAAGTCCCTGACAGGACAGTAGGGCTATAGTTTTCACTGGTGGGGCCTGGCAAGGCGGGGTCCCCGTTTAAAGTTAATAACTACAGTTTTTTGTAGGCAGAAGAGGAACAGTTTTAATAAACTTTGTATTAACCTTTTAATTGTAATTCAATCAGATAATTTGGCAGGGTGAGGTGGGGGACAGAGTCAGTTTCTCAGCGGCCACCCCATGGGTGAAAAGGGGCTTTTATGCCCCAGCCACATTCAGTGGCCACGGTCCAGGTTAAAATAAATTGTACATAGAACAGAAATATGGACACTTCTCTTCGTAGAGGAGAAGAGCTATGGAAACACTGATCTCATTCATGAGGACTCCCCCTCATGACCTAATCAATCGCTAACTCCCCAGTTCCTAATTCCATCACAATGGGGGTTGGGTTTCAATATGTGAAAAAGTCATAAATTCATACAAATACTAAAGGAATGAGGAGTATATAATGTAAGGTTATCCTCCCATTTCTCACCTCAATTATTTGTGTCCATTCCTGTTGTGACCATGGATATTAGTTTATTTTGTATCTTTCCCAGGTGAGACAATAATATACGCACACATTATTTTTTTAAATTCAGGGGTAGTAATTATATACACTTCCTACATCTTTATTTTTTTACTTATGATACGTCTTGGAGACTTTCTCATATTAGTACAAGTGCGGTTCTCTTTTTATTTTAGTGACTGTAGAGTGTTCCTTTGAAAAGAGTTCTCAAGATTTACCTTAGCAGGCCTAGACAGAGGGAACTTAAAGGTTTTTCCATTCTCTTGGTCTCACAATGATCCTGTGACATGCACACTGTTGCACACATCATTTTAAGGTTGGGTAAGTAAATCTGTACAATAAATTCCTAAGTGTGGAATTGCCACATCAAAGGTATGTGCATTTACATTTCTTTTTCTTTTTTAAGACAGAGTCTCACTTTGTCACCCTGGATAGAGTTTTGTAGCATCATAGCTCACAGCAACCTCAAACTCTCAGGCTCAAGTTATCCTCCTAACTTAGTCTCCCAAGGAGCTGAGACTGCAGACAGCTGCCAAAAAGCCCAGCTATTTTTTAGAGATGGGGTCTCACTCTTGCTCAGGCTGGTCTCAAACTTTTGAGCTCAAGCAATCCACCCGCCTCAGCCTCTCAAAGTGAAAATCTCCAACTTTTAACAGAGTTTCCTAGTTAGTAATATTATGACTTAAGACCGGATTTACTTCTCAGACATCTTAGAACTCAGTTTGATGAGTTTGTCCCATTTTTCTAGACGACTGTCTAGAGACAAACTCATCAAACTGCGATGTCTTTATGAAATTCTCTCATCACCATCTCACCAGGGGTGGAGAGGAGTCATGTTCTATCACAAAGAAAGCCCTTTCAGAGGGAATGTAGTTTTAAGTATAATTAATTCTCAGTTACAGACAGGTAGCAGTGCCATGCTCATCTAACAAATAATGGGAACTGCTAACCCTGGTTAGAACTCTGGAGGTCATGCTGAGACAAACAATGTAGCTTAGTCTGGTTGTATGGGATGAATCAGCAGATGTGGAAACAAATCCAGCAATTTCAGAGCTTTCAGTATCTCCCATTTCATCTCAGGCTACATCTAACACCTTCAGACAAGAGGGAACCATTTCACGTTCCTTTGATTGTTGTGACAAATATCCAAGGACTAGTAGACTAAGGTCCTATTTCACTGGGGCACAGTGAGACCATGCTATAATCACCACACACAGCAGGCAGCACAGGGATGGTGGGGGGCATCACGTGTACTATTCAAAATCTAAGGCTGCAGATGGTTCTGGAGTCTTGTAGGCTTAGAGGCTTGGTAAGATCCAGAAGTATTTAAGATTTTAATGAAATATATACCTTCTGGGTTTTTCTTTGGAATTATGGCTGTGCTTAAAATCTTGAACCTTTTGTTGAGGAAACAGGGTACTGGCCATCAAATATTACCAGGCTTCATCCAAAGCAACCTTCAGCTTGTTCACCAGCATCCTTTCCTGCTCTCTCAGATTATTGCAACCCAGGAACCGAGCCACAGCATGGTGGCCTGAGAATTCCCCAGCCAGGGTGGACTTTACCTGACCACCCTGGGTCTGGCAGACAAAGGGAGAAAAGGCACTGAGAAATTCAAACACACACATGGACACACAAACACACACACACACATACACACACAGACAGATAGCACTGGATCAGCCCCCAGCAGAATAACAAGCACTATCTGCAGCAGAATATTCTATGCCACTGCACATACCAAATAAAAAAGTAAGAAAGTATCAATTTCATGTATCAATCAAACAGGCAGTTCTTTTGTTCAAGGAGAAAGCTATCAGGCTGGAGGACAGAGGAGAAAGGGAAAGTGACAGCCCTCAGGTTAGATAACAGCAGCTTTTCAGTCTTACTTATGTCCTATCTCTAAGCTGCTGATCTCTATGTAGACGTTTCCCAGACTAATTTCTCCTCTGTTCTGCTGGACATTCCACCTCCACCTCACCACCTTATGTGTGCAGAGCAACAGAGGGGCTGAAGCTCAGGGCCTCCAGGGGAGCACCAGCCTACTCTAGCTCTTACCCACAGATCTGCCTCCTCTCAATCTTCTCCCTCAGTGGAGTTAGGTTTTCTCTCGAGCTTCTCTCTTGAGCCTCCATCTTTCCCTCCTCCTGTTTCTGTCTTTCCGTCAACATTTCCTTCTCAGCTGCCTCCGTCAAGGTCCATTCCACTGCTCCACAAACATTTACAGGGAAAGGAAAATTATAGACAGGCCAGAGTTCTACCCTACTGAAATCAGAGACCAAACCAACTTTAAAAATATCCAAGGAGGTGGACAATGAGGAATATCTGAATTCTCCCACCAGGCACATCAGGAAGAGGGTGTTTCAGACTATGAAGGAACGGCCCTGACTAGTCAGGTGTGAAACCCCAGCTCTCCACGTTACTGTAAGATTTAGCAGAGCATGTGTGTTCTCCAGCAGGACAAAGCTCCTGGTGTCAGGAAGATCCGTCTGTCTGATCAGGCAGAGGGCACTGCAGGAACCTGCCCGCCCCATGAGAGCTGAGCCTTACCCCTCACCTGCTATGGCCTTCTCTCCAGTGGCAGGGACTTTGTCAGACTGCAGGAGGGATTTCTCTGTAACCACCTGTGGTTGCAGGAAGCTCTAGAGAACCTCATTTGCCTGAGGAACCAAGACGGAGCAGAGATCTGTCAGGCAGCAAAAATTTTGTCTCTGATGAGGAAATAGGGCAGAAATTTAACCCTGCAAATTCTGCATCTTGCTTAAGATCCTACCATGGTTTCTATTTTTCTGTGGCCAAACTCTTTCAAACCCTTTGAGGAGACAATTCAGACCCTTCCCAGCAGCCCCCTTCCCAGCTTTCCAGCTCCTCTCCCAGGGATGCTGCCACCCCCACCCCAGGGTGCAGACAGCCAGATTTGCTGCCCTGCTAGAAACACTGGTCCTTCATTGTTTAAAATATTTTCACATTCTTTTTCTTCTGCCTGGATTCTGTGCTGCCCTTTCTTAACTGCATAACATCTATCAGTATTTCAATTAAGAGTTTGACCTCAATGCCAGAAAGCTTTCCAGGGTGCCTCTGAGTTTCTTTCAAAGTTTCACTGACATATGATTGACAAATACAAATTGTGTGCACTTGAGGTATACAACATGATGTTTTGGTGTATGTGTACACTGTGAAACAACTGCTATAATAAAGCCAAGTAGCATCTCCATCATTTCATATGGTTACCTTTTTTGTGTGTTGAGAATACTATCTAAGATCTACTATCTTAGCAAATTTCAAGTATATAACATGTTATTTTAATGAGAGTCACCATGCTATAAATTAGGTGTTCAGAACTTATGACCAATATTTCCCATTTTCCCACATTCCTCTGTTTCTGGAAATTAACATTCTTCTATTGATTTGACTTTGACCTTCTTCTTCTAAATTTCACATAAAGGTGAAGAAGCATGTAGTATTTGTATTTCCAGGTTCATTAATATTGTAATAAGTGGCAGGATTTCCTTCTTTTGAAGGCTGAATAATATTTCATTATATGATATATACATCTTTTTCACCTATTCATTTGTGGATATTCACTTAGCTTATTTCCATGGCAAGGGGATAATGAATAATACTTTAATGAACATGAGAATATAGATATTTCTTCATGATAGTGGTTCTATTTCCTTTGGAAATATAACGAGAAATCCACCTGTTAATAAAAACAAAATAAATAATGTTGAAGAAATCAAAAATAAATTCAGAAAAATTAATATACAAAATAGTTGCATTTCCATACACTAACAAGAAACTATCCAAAAAAACTTAAAATGAACATTTAAAATAGCATCAAAAAAGTAAAATACTTATAAATACATTTAACCAAGGAGATGAAAAAACTGTATCATGAAATGTGGAAAATATTGAGGAAAGAAATTAAGAAGACATAAATGGAGAGATATCTAATGTTCATGAATTGGAAGAAATTATATTGATTAAAATGTCTATACTATGTAAAACCCTCTACAGATTTAATGTAATCCCTATGACAATTCCAGTGAAATTATTCACAGGAATAAAAATAATTCTAAAATTTGTATAGAACTATAAAAGATCCTGAATAGCTATATCAACCTTGAGTAACAAAAGTCAAGCCAACAGTACGTTATCTGATTTCAAAATCTGCCACAAAGCTATAGTATTCAAGTCACGTGGTACAGGGCATAAAAACTCATAGCCCATTACCACCTGGGTTTCCATGGAAACCCAGGAAAGAAACCAACCTATATATAGTCAAATAATTTTCAACAAATGTGCAAAAATATACAATGTGGAATGGGGAATGTCTTCAATAAATGGTACAGAGAAAACTGACTATCCAAAAGAATGAATTGGATCCTTATCTGATACACAAAAATCAACTAAAAATTTGGGTGAAAGATTTAAATGTGAGTCCAGAAATCATAAAATACTAAAATAAAACACAGAGGAAAACTACCATGCCTTCAGTCTTGGCAATTAATTTTCAAATTAGACACTAAATACTCAGGGAAACAAAAAATAAACAAGTGGGACTATGTCAAAGTCAACATTGAGGAGCAGGAAAGGAAATGATCAACAAAATAAAAAAGTAACATACTGAATGAGAGGAAATACTTGCAAACATATATCTGCTAATGAGCTAATATCTACTATATATAGGGAACTCATACAACACAAGAACAAAAATTAAATAAATAAAAAAAATAAAAATAATATCCCTGCAAACCCAATTGAGATAGGGTCAAAGAACCTTAATAGATATTTCTCAGAAAAAGATATGTAAATGGTCAACGCCTAAGTGAAAACATGTTTAACACCACTAAGCATCACAGAAATGGAAATCAGGACCACAGTGAGGTATTATCATTAGAACGACCATTATAAAAACTCAGAAGATAACAATCACCGGTGAGGATGTGGAGAAAAAGGAACTATTGGATACTATTGGTAGGATATAAATTGGTATGGTACCCTGTTTCCTCAAAAGAAGTTCTGAGGGTCTACTGGCTGCCTAGTATATAGATCAGTTTTATCAGCTCTACCACTTGCTGGGTGAGTCATCGTGGCCACCTTATCAGCTCTACCACTTGCTGGGTGAGTCATCATGGCCACCTCATTAGCTTCTCCATCCATTATATTTCTCAACTCCATACTGTGGAAGACAGTAATACCTAATTTATATCATTATGAGAATTAAATTGCTCATCCAACATATTACCTAAAACTATACTTGTCACGGGAAGTGAATACTTCTTGTATGTGAGCCATGATGCTCACCACCACCACCACCATCATTGTAGTGATTGTTACATATCACTGTGGTAACCGTAATCATGCCACAGCCAATTGACTATCATGTTGTCAATGTCAGGTGAGATCATAATCTTCTCGAAGACAAAGTTGTTTCTTTCATGTCTCCTCCATAATGAGCACAAAAACTACTCCATTGTTTCACATGCATTCCTGATTCTAAATCCTCTTTAGGAAGAAATATTTCTGGTTTCGTTATGAATGTTTAAACAATTGTGAATGTAAAACCTAAAAATGTGAAGATAGTTCCATGTTCTGCTTTCTTTCCACCAATGGTGCTGTGGTCTCAGACTTTCAGAAGGATCAACAAAAGCCCTCTGACTATCCTCTGGGGTCCATAACCCTGGTCCCTATTCCTCATCTTAACTCCTCCCCTGGGCACTAGCTCATACTCCCATTCAGCCTTTATTTTTGCTTCTAAATAAAGCTCAGGAAAAGAGGAACTTCCTCTTGAAATGCTTTCTATCAGGGACTCTGAAAGATACTTATATTCAGTGTGGAAATATTTGGCAGGTGCCTCTTCATTCTGCATCAGGAATTCTTCCTTCTTTTTATCTGAGGTTACATGCCATGGAAATGTAGGGAAATACTAGAGAAAGTAGCTGTTAGAAGGGAAGGCCCAATTGTGAGCCTCTTGGAAGAAGTAATCTGAGGATCTTAAAGTGAACTGGACATGGAAATTAGATCAGGAGTTAGAAAACTTATTTCAGTTTCTCTTCTGAGCAATTCTCTGTGTGACTTGTGGAATGTCCCTTAACTTCCTTAGGGCCAGGCCCAATATCTGTCAATGTATGAGATTAACAGATAAACTCTATGACTTTTTTAATATAAGCCAATTTCCAACCACGAGCACCAGAAAGTTGAATTCTGGCTGGAAGGATCATTTGCTCCAAGAATGTAGGCTGATGTGGATAGAAACACATATGTGGCAAATAAACACATAGCATATCCTGAGGAGAGTTAGAACTGTGAAGTGTTTCAATGTGGGATTGGATATGTGAAGCTATAGGAACAGAATGCTTTTCTGTTTTTACTTGTAAATTACAATCCAGTGGATATCCTCTATATGGAGAGATTTTTCTCTTCTAGGTCAGTTCTAGACAGACTGAAAGATGTACTTTAAGTAACAGGGCCTATGAAAAGGATAATTAAGGTGTCCCATAAATGTCTCACCCTTTCATGTCCACACCCTGAATAATTCTTGGACCTATTAATATGATGGATATAGATCCTCTGATTAGGTTATGGTGTGTAGCACAGATTGCCTTAAGAAATTTAAGTTCCCTGTTGAGCTTTAGCTAATCCCATGACACCTATCAGGCACTTTTCTTCAGCTATTTATCAGAAGAGAGATTCAGGGAGGTTAGAAACAGAAGGATTTGATGCATCATCACTGGCTGCAATATGGACAGGGTTTGTCCAGAGCCTCCATATATGAAAACTAAGGCCACTGACACCTGGTTTTTAGCTTGTTACCCTAAGCAGAGCACCCAGACACCTTGATAAGGACTTCTAATCTATGGAACTGTGAGCCACCAATGCCTGTTGTTTTAGACTGTTAACCTCATAGAAACAGGGGGAAAAATAGAAAACCACACTCAGGGTCCCATGTTTCTTTCCAGCCCAGTCCTACATCAGGCACATGTACAAGACAACAGATCATCTTCCCTTGTCAGTCCTCACTGTCACAGCTGTTGCTTTTGACTCTTTCACTAGGTAATATGTTGTTGTAAATATATTGTCACAAGTTTGGTTTTTCTTTGAAACAGAGTCTCACTGTGTTGCCTCAGTAGAATGCTATGGCATCATAGCTCATGGCAACCTCAAACTCCTGGGCTCATCAATCCTCCTCCTGCTTCATCCTCACAAGTAGCTGGGACTACAGGTGCCCACCACAATGCTGGGCTTAGAGGTAGCATCTCGCTCTTCCTCAGGCTGCTCTCAAACCTGTGAGTTCAGGCAATCCACCTGCCTTGGCCTCCCACAGTGCTAGGATCACAGGTGTGAGCCACCATGCCTAGTCTTGCCATAGTTTTACAATGACATGTATTCATAAGTACAAACCTTCCATCAAAATCTGTTGTGACTGCATAAATGATCACGCAAGACATGGATTGATAGTACATGCTCCAAGAGGTGAGGCTAACCATAGGTGCAGGGTAGCCCTGAGCACTTCTCACACAGTCCTTTTATTGAGAAGATACATAATGGGCTGAAAGATTACTGAGTAAGGACATGCAGGGGCTGTGTGCTCAGGGAAATGATCTCATAGGTGCCAAGAGAGTATGTACTCAAGGGAATGATCTTCAAGGGTGGTAAGGAAATGATCTCCAAAATACTACATGCAATTTTTCTCCACTAATCCTTTAAGGAACTGCCATAAAATGGTTAATGTTTAACATTAGCCTTACTACTACAGGACTGAACTTTACTCCTCGAGGATTACTGAGTTACTTGGTGGCTTGCCTTCCAAGTCCTAAGAG
>CAUYQV010179809.1:0-10508 GCA_963574575.1 Galagoides demidoff
GGGCGCCTGTGGTCCCAGCTACTTGGGAGGCAGAGGCAGGAGACTTGCTTGAGCCCAGGAGTTGGAGGTTGCTATGAGCTGTGATGCCATGGCACTCTACCCAGGGGGATAGCTTGAGGCTCCGTCTCAAAAAAAAAAGAAATCTTCTTGGCCTTTATAGTGGATGTTGATGAGGAAAAGGGTTTGACAGTGGTGTTGGGTTAGCCGATGACTGTGAACACTGCCATACTGTTTTTTTTTTTTCTTTGTAGAGACAGAGTCTCACTTTATTACTCTTGGTAGAGTGCTGTAGCATCACAGCTCACAGCAACCTCCAACTCCTGGGCTTAAGCAATTCTTTTGCCTCAGCCTCCCTAGTAGCTGGGACTATAAGCGCCCCACCTGGCTATTTTTTTGTTGCAGTTTTGCCGGGGCTGAGTTTGAACCTGCCACCCTCAGTAAATGGGGCTGGCCACCCTATCCATTAGGCCACAGGTGCCGCCCTGCCATACGGTTCATTCATTCATTTATTTTTAATATTTGAGACAGTCTACTCTGTCACCCTGAGTAGAGTACTATGGTGTCATCGTAGCTCACAGCAACCTCATGCTGTGGGGCTTATCTTACCTCAGCCTGCTGAGTAGCTGTGACTATAGGTACCTGCCACCATGCCCAGCTAGTTTTTCTCTTTTAGTAGAAATGGAGTCTGGCTCTTGCTTAGGCTGGGCTTTTTTTTTTTCTTTTTTGAGACAGAGTCTTACTATGTCGCCCTCATAGTGCCGTGGCATCACAGCTCAGCAACCTCAAACTCTTGGGCTTAATCAATTCTCTTGCCTCAGCCTCCCAAGTAGCTGGGACTACAGGCACCCATTACAACGCCTGGCTATTTTTTTGTTGTAGTTATTGTTGTTTAGCCAGCCCAGGCTGGGTTCGAACCCGCCAGGCACAGTGTATGTGGCCATCACTCTGGCCACCGAGGTATGGGTGCCAAGCCTGGTTTTGAACTCTTGAACTCAAGCAATCCACCTGTCTCAGCCTCCTAGAGTGCTAGGATTACAGCCACTATGCCTGGACCTGCCACACGGTTTCAAGCATTCATATATGCTCTTTTCATTTCTTTGCTCTTGAGTAGTAGCAACTTGTAGAGGAAGGAATTCTAGATTGGAATTTAGGAGATTTGAGGTTTGGTTCAACCCTGGCTAATTGTTTGATCTGAGGATAAATTATAGCTGTGGGCTCCAATTTCTTGAACTTCAAAATGGAGGAATGAGACCCAGGTGTGGTGGCTCAGGCCTGTAATCCTAACACTCTGAGAGGCCAAGGCAGGAGGATTGCTGGGCAGGAGGATTGCTTGAGCTCAGGAGTTCAAGACTAGGCTCAGCAAAAGCAAGACCCTGTCTCTACTAAAAAAAAAAAGAAAGAAAGAAAAATTAGCCAGGTTTTGTGAGGGATGCCTATAGCAGGGGTCCTCAAACTTTTTAAACAGGGGGCCAGTTCACTGTCCCTCATACCATTGGAGGGCCGGACTGTAGGCCCCAGGATGAGTCGGCTGCTAAGCAGGATAGGTGGCAAAAACACCCAGCGGGCCAGATAAATGTCCTCCGTGGGCTGCATGTGGCCTGTAGGCCGTAGTTTGAGGACGCCTGCATAGAGGCTACTTGAGAGGCTGAAGTAGAAGGACTGCTTGAATCCAGGAATTTAAAGGTGCTGTGAGCTAGGTTAATGCCATGGCATTCTAGTCTGGGCAACAGAGTGAGACTCTGTCTCAAACAAACAAACAAAAAAAAGGAATGAGAATATTTGTTCTCTGAGCATCTGCCAGAATAATTAAAATTCTTCTTTGTTTTTTCTTTCTTTTTTTTTTTTTTTTTTTTTTAATAGAGACAGAGTCTCCCTTTGTTGCCCTTGGTAGAGTGCCATGGTGTCACACAGTTCACAGCAACCTCCAACTCCTGGGCTTGAGCGATTCTCTTGCCTCAGCCTCCCGAGTAGCTGGGACTACAGGCGCACGCCACAAGGCCCAGCTATTTTTTTAGTTGTAGTTCAGCCAGGGCCAGGTTTGAACCTGCCACCCTCGGTATATGGGGCTGGCGCCCTACTCACTGAGCCAAGGCACCGCCCCTGTTTTTTTCTTTTTTAGAGACAAGGTCTTCTGTCACCCAGGCAAGAGTGCAGTAGCATGATCATAGCTCTTTATAAAGTCGAACTCCTGGTCTCAAGTGATTCCCCCCATCTCCCCCTTCTAAGGCTGAGAGTACAGGTGCCAGTCACTATGCTAGGCCCAGAATTAGAATTTTGATACTGTGTTTCCCTTGATTTAGAAACTTGTAAAGGAATTGGCCAGGCATGGTGGCTTATGCCTATAATCCCAGCACCTGGGAGGCCAAGGCTGGTAGATTGCCTGAGCTCACAGGTTCAAGACCAGCTTGAGCCAGAATGAGACCTCATCTTTAAAAATAGCTGGGCATTATGGTGCGTGCCTGTAGTTCCAGCTACTCAGGAGGCTGAGGCAAGAGAATCACCTGAGCCCAAAGAGCTTGAGATTGAGGATGCTGTGAGCTGTGACACCATGACACTTTACTTAGGGTGACAAAGTAAGACTCTGTTTCAAAAAAAAAAAAAAATAGAAACTTGTGAAGGAATGGTGTTTTCAATGTGTGATCTGTTAAATTAATCTGGTTGGTTGTTCCCTTGGGGAATGCTGGACATTTGTTGTTGTTGTTTTGGTTTTGGTTTGGTTTTGTGATCTTTTTCCATACTGAGTTCTTTCTTTCTTTCTTCTTTTAGGAGTGTTAGAGGGGAATAACTTCTGACAGGAAAGTGAAGAATAATGCCTTTATGTGCCTCGGGACTGTTTTTAACTTTTATGAGCTAGACTTGTTTTACTATTAATAAACCTAATCAAAATGACCATTGAGTTAGTAGGGCTGAAATATAAAGTGTGTGCAAATATGTAAGGCAATTTGAAATATGAGGTTTAATTTCCTGAAGAGATCTGAGCAAAATTTTTGATTAATCTGAGAAGTAAATGAAACAGGCATGTCCAATTACAGCATATAATTTGTGAATACTTTTTTTCTTAGCTAATGGCCTTGCTTCCTATTTTCTTGAGAAAATAGAAGCCATAGAAGAGACTTCCGCAGGTTCCCTCCACTACATCTACCTATCACCAACATCTGTAGCCATAACTTCCTTTCCCTATTAGCAGCTGAACTGTCCATGCTTTCATCTGTGGGGAAGGCCTTGATTTGTGTACTATATTCCACTTAGGTAATGCCCAAGGTCATCACTCAAGCAATATTTTTTTCTCTGTTCTGCACTGGATCCTCTTTCCTGGATTATTTCTATCAGCATGGAAGTGTGGTTGTTTTCCCCATCCTGAAATAAAAAATCTCTCTGGCCAAACTGTATTCCCTCCGGCAGTTAGCATTTTATCTCTTTGCTCCCTTTACATCACCTCTCCTGGCCATATTCAGTGTCTCTAACACCTCTTACCATCCCTCTTAAATCGTCCTATAAGACTTTTGATACCACCACTCCACCAAATTGATTTTTGTCAATGTTACTAAATTTGCTAAAATCAGTAATGAATTCCTTTTACCTAACCTACCAAGTAGGCACGGCCCATCATTCCCTTCTTCTCCCCCAGCTTCTAGGTTACCATCTTTATGGTTTTTCTTCTACCCCGTAGATTTTTCCTCCTAATTCCTTTGTTGGTTCTGCCTCATCCTAATACCCCAACACCTAGTTCTTGCACATCTTTTTTGTCTACCTCATAACTATGGCAATGTTGTCAAATCCCATGATGATTCTCAAATTCATACAATCAATCTATACCTCTGCCTTGAATTTCTGACCCTTACATATGTGATAGCTCCTCTGGGTGTCACCCCATAATATGTCCAAAATTGAAATCCTGGTCTTCCCCACAAACTCTCTGCTGAGTTTCCCCCTCAGTTAGTGCAGACAACCCTTTAGGTTTTTGAGATCAGACACCTGGTGTCCTTGACTCCTCTTTTTCTCTCACACCCCAGTTTGAAAATGCCAAATGCCCAAATGATGTTGATTCAGCTTTCAAAATGTGTTCGGACATCTACCACCCTGGTCCAGATCATCCCTATCTCTCCCCTGAATGACTCTAGTAACCTCCTCATGGGTCTCCTGCCTTGCCCCTCCCTATCAGTCTCCTCTTAGTATGTAGGCTGAGTGTACCAAGTCACACCATTCTCCTGTCAAATCTCCAGTGGCTTTCTGCTGAACTAGAGGCCAAAGTCCTCACTGTGGCCCACACGGCCAACTAGCTTTCAGTTTTACCTGTCTATTCATTTTTTGCTGTCATTTTTTTTTTGTTCATACTGTCATATTTTTAATTATCAAGAGTTCCATTTTGTTTCCTGAATGTTCCTTTATAGCATTTTGGAGGCTCATATTTTTCTTGAGGATAGTGTAGTGGTTTATTTGTTATTCTCTCCTCACACTGTTTCTTCTGAGATCCTTTTTTGTGTATGCTTTATGTCACTGTGTCATGTTGGAGTTTTTCCTCAAAGTCCAGAGATCCTATGACTGTTCATATTTAAGAGATAGTCATTTGGCTTGGTGCCTGTAGCACAGTGGCTAGGGCACTAGCCACATACACTGGAGCTAGTAGGTTCGAATCCAGCCTGGGCCTGCCAAACAACGACAACTACAACCAAAAAATAGCCGGGCATTGTGGCGGGTGCCTGTAGTCTCAGCTACTTGGGGAGGCTGCGGCAAAAGAATTGCTTGAGCCCAAGAGTTTGAGGTTTTGTGAGCTATGACACCTGCACATATCCAGGGGCACATATCCACATCTCACTATCCAGGGCGACATAGTGAGACTCTGTCTCAAAAAAAAAAAAAAAAAGTGACATTAATGGCCAAGCATGGTGGCTCATGCCTATAATCCTAGCACTCTGGGAGGCCAAGGTGGGTAGATCACTTGAGCTCAGGAGTTCAAGACCAGCCTGAGCAAGAGTGAGACCCCGTTTCTACTAAAAATAGAAAAACGAGCTAGGTGTTGTGGTGAGCCCCTGTAGTCTCAACTTCTCAGGAGACTGAGGCAGGAGATCTTTTGTGCTCAAGATTTTGAGGTTGCTGTGAGCTATGATGCCATGGCATTCTAGCCTAGATGACAGAGTGAGACAATAAAAAAAAAAGGGGGGGGGGCAGCGCCTGTGGCTCAGTGAGTAGAGCACCAGCCCCATATATGGAGGATGGCAGGTTTGAACCTGGCCGGGCCAAACTGCAACAAAAAATAGCCAGTCGTTGTGGTGGGTGCATAGGCTACTTGTGAGGCTGAGGCAAGAGAATTGCCTAAGCCCAAAAGCTGGAGGTTGCTGTGACCTGTGATGCCACGGCACTCTACCAAGGGCAACAAATGAGACTCTGTCTCTTAAAAAAAAAACGCAGGCTAAATTTAATTAAAATTTAAAAGTTAATTTTATTTTGTTTATTTATTTGAGACATAGTCTCACTCTGGTGACTAGGCTGGAGTGCAGTGGCATGATCCTAGCTCACTACAGCCTTGCCGAAGTGATCGTCCTGCCTCAGCATCTCAAAAAGTTAGGACTATAAGCCTGTGTCATCCTGCCAGGTTAATTGTAATTTTAGATGCTTTTATGTGTGTGTATGGAGATTTATAAATCAAGGGCTTCACTGTAGACTTTTGGGGCAGAGACCAAGTGATTTTATTGGGAAGAGATAGGGCAGAGGTGGTGGTTATAAGCTCAGCTGCAAGCATGGGAAAGGGATTTGTGGATCTCTTTTCCGTATGGAGACTCTCAGTTGCTCACTCTCCTTAATGGTTTGCCTGATACTCTAGAGTCCAGCACCCCTCTGCCTCAGCCTTAGAGAGGTAAACCTGAATCTCTGCTTGGGTGAATACTGGGATCCAGGGAGCCTAACTGCCCTGACACACAGTTGTCAAACAATGCTGTGTTTTCATATCTGCCCAGGATGTGCCTTGTCCAGATGCCTCTTATTCCCATCCGCCTTCTGGGGTCTATGCCATCAGCTGTTTGCTTCTTGTCTCCCTCTTCTTCCACGTGACACTTAGTTCTGTGCTTTCTCTAATTGGTGATTCATTTGTCACTCACCTGCCTGCTGCCTAAAATTTGTTGATAGCTCTTATCTGTCATTTTCTCTCTTATTGTCTTTGTCCTTTGGGAGTTAAGCCTTTTAAAATGCATTTGCCTTTATTTTAGTGGGTTTTGGGGAAGGGAAGGAGATAGAGGGACATATTCATTCTACCATGTGCAAATGTTCTTTTCTATTAAAAAAAAATTTTTTTTTTGAGACAGAGCTTCAAGCTGTTGCCCTGGGTAGAGTGCTGTGGCATCACAGCTCACAGCAACCTCCAACTCCTGGGCTCAAGTGATTTTCTTGCCTCAGCCTCCCAAGCAGCTGGAGCTACAAGTACCCACCACAATGCCAGGCCATTTTTTGGTTATAGTTGTCATTGTTGTTTTGGCAGACAAAATGGTGGATTTGAACCCACCATCTCTGATGTATGTGGCTGGCACCTCAGCCGCTTGAGCTATAGGCACTGAGCCCTGTTAAAATTTTTAAAAATTGTGAGCAGTGGCTTGGCGCCTATAGCTCAGAGGCTAGGGTGCCAGCCACATACACCAGAGCTGGCGGGTTCAGATCCATCCCAGGCCTGCCAAACAATGACAACTACAATCAAAAAATAGCCAGGCATTGTGGCAGGCACCTGTAGTCCCAGTTACTTAGGAGGCTGAGGCAAGAGAATTGCTTAAACCCAAGAGTTTGAGGTTGCTGTGAACTATGACGTCACGGTACTTTACCCAGAGTGACAGCTTGAGGCTCTGTCTCAAAAAAAAAAAAAAAAATTGTGAATAGTTGTGTTCAAAAAATTTCACACATTACAGAAATATACAATTTAGGGAATGCCAGTCTCTATAATCCTTCCCTGAGAGAGAATCACTGGTAATAGTTTGGCATCCTGGAGCTCTTTCCAGACTTTTAATATGTACAATATAATCATTCCCATATATATACACACATCTTACACATATGTTTATATGCACATATTCAAATATGTACGTGTGTGTATATGATGTATATTAATCCCAACACATGGGTGCTGGAAATACATGAAAATATTAATTTTTAAGAAATGGACTGGGTATGGTGGCTCACACCTATAATCTTAGCACTCTGGGAGGCTGAAGCAGGAAGATTTCTTGAGTTCAGGAGTCTAGACCAGCCTGAACAACAGCAAGACCCCATCTCTACTAAAAATAGAAAAATTAGTCTGGCACAGTGGCACACTCCTATAATCTCAGTTATTTGAGAGGATGAGGCAGGAGGGTGAGTCCAAGAGTTTGAGGTTGCAGGGAGCTGTGATTGATGCCATGGCATTCTACCTGGGAAGACAGAGTGAGACTTTGTCTTAAAAAAGAGAAAGAAAAAATGAAAAAAAGAAAGAAGTCATACCAGGCATACAGTAACTTTATTTTTTTACTGAACAACTTTTATGGGGGCATCTGTTCATTTCAGTACTCTTAGTTTTGCTTCATTTGTAAAAAATAAGTATATAGCATTGATTGAATTGCTTTAACCTGTCCTCTATTAACGGACATTTGTGGTGTTTCACACTTTTTTTTTCCTATCATTGAGAACAATAGTGATGTAAATTCCATTATGTGTATCTTTGAAAGCTAGTTTTTAAAAACTGAGAGTGGGTTAAGGCGGGGGTACATTGTTAGTAACCTGCAGAATAGAAATTAAAAGTGATTGACAGGACAAGAGTTCTTGAATTATCAATCACCTTGGCAGTGCTTTGTTAGCATCAACACTGTTTGTCCCTGCCCTTCTCTTTTCTTTCTTATTACTTTTTTCTTCTCTTTATTTTCTCTTACCAATTGTAACAATTGCCTATTGTTACAGTTCCCCTGGTCAGATTTCTATTTCCTTTTTTTGGGGAGGGGGCAGGCAGAGTCTCACTCTGTCCCCTGGGTATAGTGCCATGGCAACATAGCTCACGGCAATGTCAACCTTCCCGGCTCACTTGATCTTCCTGCCTCAGCCTCCTGAGTAGCTTGGACTATAGGAGGCCACCACACTCAGCTAGTTTTTCTATTTTTAATAGAGATGGGGTCTCACTCTTGCTCAGTCTGGTCTCAAACTCCTGAGCTCAAGAAATCCAACTCCCGTGGCCTCTCTCAAACTCCTCAACTTGAGCAATCCACCTGCTTTGGCCTCCCAGAATGCTAGGATTACAAGTGTGACCCACAGTGCCCAGCTCCTTGGCCAGATATCTAAACACATCTTCTATGTTCTTACTAAGGACTAAGAATACTGTTAGGTATTTGCTTATTTTATAACTTTAATTTCTTTTTTTTTTTTGAGATATATCGAGTCTCAAGCTGTCACCCTGGGTATAGTGCTGTGGCATCACAGCTCACAGCAATCTCCAACTCCTAGGCTCAGGCGATTCTCTTGCCTCTACCTCCCAAGAGGCTGAGAATACAGGTGCCTGCCACGGCGCCCAGCTATTTTTTGGTTGCATCCATCATTGTTGTTTGGTGAGCCTGAGCTAGATCTGAACCCGCCATCTCTGGTATATGTGACTGGTGCCTTAGCCACTTGAGTTACAGGCGCTGAGCCTATAACTTTATTTCTTATGCATGTAAATGAGATCGAATCACTATTTTTTAGTAATCAAAGTATTTTTAAGTCTAGTGAATGAAAAAAATTAAATAATTGTCAGTTCACTTATGGTATTTAAAAAGTCATATTTTTTATTTTTTATTTTTTTTAAGACAGAGTCTCACTATGTCACCTTTGGTAGAATGCAACTCTTAGGCTTAAGTGATTCTCCTGCTTCCAACTCTCAAGTAGCTGGGACTACAGGCACCTGCCACAATGCCTGGCTAGTTTTTGTTACAGTTGTCACTGTTGTTTTAGTAGGCACGGGCCAGGTTCGAACCACCTAGGCTTGGTGTATGTGGCTGGCGCCGTACCTCTGAGCTACAGGCACTGAGCCGAAAGTCAGATTTTTATTTTACTTTAACATATATAATTAGTAAGATCTGTAGTAGAAATTATTTTAGCCTCATTTCCAGTTTAAGTAGCTCTAAGATTCTGATGTGAAAAATTAAATATATATTTTTCTCGTTTTTGAGATAGAGTCTCATTTTGTTTCCCTTGGTTGAGTGCCATGGCATCATAGCTCACAGCAAGCTCAACTCTTAGGCTCAAGCAGTCTTCTTCCTCAGCCTCCCAAGAAGCTGGGACTACAAGTGCCCACAACAACATCCAGCCATTTTTAGAGAATGGGCCTCACTCTTGTTCAGGCTAGCCTCGAACTTCTGAGCTGAGGCAGTCCACCTGCCTCAGTCTTTCAGAGTGGTAGGATTATAGGCGTGTGTTACCATGCCCAGCTAAATGTCTTTTTTTTGTGTGTGTCAGGGTCTCTGTTGCCTGGCCTAGAATACAGCGTTGTTATCACAGCTTACTATTATCTCAAACGCCAGGGCTCACGTAATCCTTCTGCATTGGCCTCCTAAAGTGCTTGAATTACAGGCATGAGCCACTGCTCCCAGCCAAAATATGTTTATTTTTAATCTGCTTTAGTATTTACCTTTTTTATGAGAAGGCAATGATATGAAACTGTGATTTGGAAATAGAAGTCAACACCAGTTTTCTGATTTTTTTTCATTGTCCTAGGTCTTACTATGAACAGCAAATATTACAGAAGGTCTTTGATAAATGGAAAGAAGAGTGGTGGGTTTCTCATCATGAGTGGAAACTCTGTGTTCGAGCGGATTGTCATTATAGGTCAGATTTCATGTTATATTACTTTAATTTTACTGATATACATTATCAGAAAATTACTTGTTGGTATGTTTCTAAGTCAAAGGGAGCATGTTTTGGATCACTTTCTATTTTTCTTCAAATCTTTCTTAGAGTAAGCTAGATCGAAGTCCAATATTAAAACCCATGCATGCACCCACATAGGCACACTCACACATACACTTCTGCCCCTCTAATTCAGGTAGTGTCATGCTTATGAGTGGATTTTTCTCATAGATTCTTGCTTCTATATAATTCCTAATTTAAAGAATTTTTTTTTTTTTTTTTTGAGATGGAGCCTCAAGCTATCCCCCCGGGTAGCGTGCCATGGCATCACAGCTCATAGCAACCTCCAACTCCTGGGCTCAAGCGAGTCTCCTGCCTCCGCCTCCCAAGTAGCTGGGACCACAGGCGCCCGCCACAACGCCCGGCCATTTTTTTCGTTGCAGCCATCATTGTTGTTTGGCGGGCCCGGCTGGGGATTCGAACCCGCCACCTTAGGTGTACGTGGCTGGCGCCTTAGCCGATTGAGCCACAGGCGCCGAGCCAACATATCTTGTTTACTGGTTGGTATAAGGTACTATTTAATTACACACAGGGGCTGAGGGTTAGAGGTAAAGGAAATGCTGCCTCCATCTAACAATTAGAAGGTTAGACAGTCTGGTTAAGAGAAAGGAATCTCAGCTCAG